>JAVFBY010082232.1:5610-19665 GCA_034781015.1 Tonicella lineata
TCCAAGCTGTGCTCAAGGGTAGGTCACATATACGACGGCATGCCATTGCCAGTCAAATTGGTGAAGGAAACAACCCTTAAGATCACCAGAAACATCAAAGACATGACATCACAACAAATCTGCTTCCTGAAGCCCCTTAGTTCTGGGAGTATCAGGCCATTGAGAAGCTCTGCCAACCTCCAAAAATAAAGTTTTTAAGTTGTATATTAACATTTAACATTTAAATGTTCCAAGGGAGATAAGTATAAGACCCTGAAGCTGGTTTCAGGATACGGAATGTATTCAAATGTGTCTCATATTAATGACGCCACACAGGAAAAACGTCTGTGACGTTATAAAATTGGGCTACATGTACTTTCGAATGTCAGTGGCGTCGTAAAAAAGACTTCAGGATTAGGAACGTCACGACAGCCACCTACAACTGGTGAGTTGATTACTTGTTTACTAATACCTTTGGTGTATTAGGCATAGCCGTAGCACAACCTTCATAAGCATTATACAGTAATTTCTCCAGTTGTTCAAGAAACTGTAATAGAAGAGTGACTTGTTGACGGTCCTTAAACACACCGTCTCTGTCAGCTGGAAACACAAGTAAGAAAGAGAATTATAGGCTTAATATCTTTCTCACACAAAATCAATATACATAAAAAGTTTGATTTTGTTTCATAACTTGGTGTTTAATTATTTGTTAGGAGGTAAATATTTTGTTCCCTTATTTTGATTTGCTTGTTGTCGTGGTGTTAAGCATCTTACTTAGGGTTGTTTACCCAATATGACCTGTGGACTTTGCTGGTTTATTTGGTGGAAATTCCCAGGAAGAACCCTTGTAAAAACCACCCTGCAATCTCCGTATTCCACCAGAAAACTTCCTTTTGAGAAGATGGACAGGTAGCTTTGAATCATTGATGTAAAAAAAGGAAAATGATCTCCGAAATACGATTAGATGTGTAAAGGATAAAGGAAGAAGTCCTTATCAGGAGATAGCTTACAGTCCGTGCAGACGGTGAAATTTTCATAACATGAGGCAATTAATATCAAACACGATAGATATTTTGCTCACGCTCTCATTAGACAAAAATCTCAGCAAAAAATGTGCGCAGACTTAAGCTACGTACTGAGCAGAACAGGTATTTGAGGAGGTTAGCTCAGCAAGTAGCTCTTGTCTCCGCTGGCCTTTATTTTGCACTATTTATTATGGAGGAAAACAGGCAGGAAACCTTGTAAACTTAAACCTGAGCAGGTCAACTGGACGGTTTGAACCTGTGCATTACAATGAAGAAGGATCACTAGTCAAATACGGTAACCTCAGGGCCACAGTGGGGCAGAGAAACAAACAAGGCAAACAATTTATGAACACAATCCTGTAAAACATAACCCACCTTTGACATTGTTAGTTTTCTTAGCAGTGTCATCATGTTCAGCTTGTTTCTGAATCTCCACAGCATACTTCTTCAGACTGGCCTCAATGGACATGAAGGTATCTTGTGGTTTCCCCAGTGAGGTACGTAGCCTGGCCAGTACACAGAACTGAGCTGCCTCCCAGGTCGCCCAGTACCATAGTAAACCATTGTGACCTTCAACCTGTACAAGAAAAAACAATGATTAATTTATTGGCTGAATTCCGAGAGATCGACCTACATGAGACATGCCAATCGAATGGGTGGAGGAAGCCACTCTCGACACCACAGGTACATGTAGGACATCACAAGGATAAGACAAACAACAGGAAGTCAAAAGAAATCAACTTTCTGATGCTCTTTTATAGCTCTGAGAGCACGAGCATGAGAAAAATAAATAATGCAACTTGGTGTAGGGACTAATTCTACTAAGTAATTTCTTTTTAAATTGAAATGTACACAAGTGATTTAATAACTTTACTTCATTTTTTTAAGTTCATATTATGTAAGCCTAAGATTAACTTAATCAATACATATTCAGACGCAAGTTTGAAGAAGTAAACAAAAAAATGAAAATAGGCAAGTCTTGATTAATAGTGTTTTAATTAGTCGATTATCATACCCAAACCAAAGTGAAGGCCTCAATTTCATGAAAAGCAATATCAATATCGATAACATGTATGATGTGGAAAAGCTATTAAATTAACACCAAAAAATTAAAGATAAATAAACAAATTTGAAACAAGGCAAGACAGAACTGAGAAAAAAAAATATGGACTTAAAATTATAAAGTAATAAACTCACCAAATTTGAGAGCTTCACACAATCCTCCTTTTTGTCATCTGATTTGTCTGATCTCTGAGAAGCAAAATACAAATCCTCAAGCCAGTTACCGGAGTTAGTGTCACTGCTGGTAAAAACAACCATTTTTATGCATTATAGTAGATTTATATATTAAACATATATTCAACAAAACATTGATTAAAAAGTGGCTTCGCTAATGTTTGTTTTTTGCTGCAAAGATCCATATGAAAGGTTATGTCTGAAGTTAGGTGTCTCAAAGTGACAGAGCGAGCCTTTAGTGCTTCTTTTTTTTTGGAAAACCAATACCAAAGCTTCTTTTAGAGTTTAAATTCCAAAACCAATATAGCCCATTGCCACTAAAAATTGGTTGCTCAAGACACCAGTCTTTACAAATTTTAGTTATAGTGACGGCAAATTCCTATTTATATCACAAATGTCCCCAAACATCAAGTTTGGCTGTTGTTTCAAAAGGGGACACGTGAGACAAAGTTTGCAAACAAAACCAGATATATCCATTGGGCAATCATCGGCTGTATTATGGTGCAGAGGAGAAAAATCCAAAAGTAGAAATCTACTGTACTGTGTGTTTGCATTGTGCAGACATTTTAATTTTGTGAAATATTCATTTGATTTGTAAACAAACCTTAAACGATGAACAGTTTTGGTGGCTGTATTGAGCCAGTGTTTATGTCTGTCGTCAACAGAAAATGCACAGTGAACTCATAAAGTACAAAATGGAAAAACATCACCCTCATTCTTAAAGTAAAACACAGATTTTAGTTAATGTGGGAAGTTTGAGCCCTCCGATACTTTATATGATAACAGATTTGTTTGATTAGGGTTTAACGTAGTGCTCAGGGGTATTTTACCTATATAAAAGCATGCCAGCCCGATGGGTTGAGCGAACCACCCTTGACGGTGGTGTCAATATAAAAGATGATACCACCCCCCACGCCCCCCAACAAAAAAAACGTGAGGTTCCTGATGCCACTTAGCTCAGAGAGTACCCAGGTAATGTTTGTTTGATGGGTGTTTAACGTTGTACTCAATGGTATTTTGTTTATACAGTGTATGACAACAGATTTACATGAATATTGGCTACAAATATATATACAATATGGTTACCTTGGTGGAGGTGTATCCAGGATATATCCTATGACTTGTTTAAAGTTGTGGGTATGGAATGTACCCAGAGGAACTTTACTAATGTGATTTCTGCGAGCAAGCCATGAGGCCTTTAAGTCACGCTTAGCACAAAGAGTTGCTTCCCCTTCAGACCTATCCGCTGTTTTTGTCAAACCGTTCAGTCTGAAGACAAAACCATTGTATAAGTTATAAACAACGAACAGCTGGACAACTGTATCATTAAGTTAGTTTCTTTATTCGAGTTACTTTTGGGTGAAACTTCATAAATTTTCAGACATATAATTGACGTATTTGGTTTGAGCAATATTTAGCAACATTTGGGGATGAAAGCAAGCGCAATTGTAGGAGTCTTTGGTGCCAAACAGGATCAAACTGCATCACCCAAGAGTGAGGCTAGCTGGCAAAGGTCTATTTAATTGATTGATTGATTGGTGTTTTATCCACATTCAGCAAGTGTCAATTTAAATATTCTCACATCTGAACTGTTAGGAAGTATCAGTTAACCTGTGTTATATTTACCTTGTAGTGATGTTGATGGGAATTAATTTGAGTAGTTCCATAAAGATTTCTCTGATGTCCTCGTTGCTATCACAGAGTCGTAATAAACACACTTCTAAACATCTACATTGAAGGGAATATACAAAACAGGGCATGATAATACACAGTGGTTACGAAACTATAAAGCACTGGAAAGGTCTCATATTATAGGGGTAAAAAGCAAAGTTGACACAAAGTGTCCCAATATACAAATTTAATTAGCTCAGTTTGGTTCTTCTAAATGAGTTTGGATAGCTTGTGACGTGACTGGGGTCAGCCTCATGACTTTTGTTGAACCAAATTAAACGCAGTGTCAAAATTCACAAGACAGCTCCCCTACCTCCAATCTGAAATTTTTTATAGGGGGAAAATTGAACAAAAATGCTCAGAAAAAATCTTTTATCTCTTCAATGATAGTGCCAAGTTTGATTTTGTTTTGGTTATCAGATTGCTATAAAATAGCATTTTGGATTAGACAAAAAGGAAAAATAGCATGCATCGGCTGTAGCCTTTGTCTGCCACAAAGTAAACATGTGTGTAATCTACAGCTTACCTGTTGAGTAGATCTTCAGTGAGACTGTTGAACTGAAGAAGAGTTTTCAAACAGTTAGCAGCTGCCATACATAACTGATACTCCTTATCATAACCTGTAAAATAGGGGCAAATGAATAGGAAGATAAAACACATGAAAATAAATACAGGATAGTCAATAAAAAGTAACCTCATTATTTTTTCTTACAGCAACACAGTATACAATGTAGCTTATCGCTAGGGCCCAGATACATTTAGTTCTGCACATGTTCTATTTCATACATTTAGTTGGAATTGACAGTGAGTATTTTTTTCATAGTTGAAAGTACATACGGGTTCTTGAAGTAGAGTTATGTCTATGCATAATTGCTTTTGAATTATATACAATTGGCAAATCAGAGTTAAGTTTACATATGACATGATCTCCTGAAAAACATAGACATGGCTGACCTATCAGCTTTGTCATTTGAGGTGACAAAATCCTATATCGGAAGACAAAGTGGCAATAATTCAGGCAAACCATAGGTTTTGTTTCTTTGGGGTTTAATGCCATTCTCAGGGGTATTTCACCTACATGTATATGACGGTGTGCCAGCCCAACGGGTGGGGGAAACCACTCTTGATGTCACTGGCAACATAAAAGACGAAACAGGACAAGGGCAGAAAAATTATATTTCCTCATGCCCCTTAGCTCAGACAGCACCATGGCACCCTAAGGCTTCCGCCCAACCACCTGCACCATAGGCTGTTTAAAAAATAAAACCTCTTGAAAAATTATCTGTTGAAAATCGTAATTTTCCCTGAAATTTAATTTTCGGAGACTCCATAATGGTTAGATATCCATGTTTCAACATGAAGATGTAAATAAGGGCTGGTTATTACCAATCAAACTGTGACAATCTGAACAAAAGTGGGTGAATTTTCTTCGTTAAATAGAAATAACTTATTAAATTTACAACTTGTTTTCAAAATAATCTTTTCAGAATATTTACCCCTTATTTCAGATTTGCAAATGTAAACTAATCTGTTTGTGGAACAACGGGGATGGCCATTTATAAATAGGAATTAAATCTGTAAGTCATATAGCTGACAGCGCCCCCTATGTCATTGAGTGTTATAGCATGATATAAATAACATCCATTTTGGATTAAAGAGATATTTTTCTGATTGCGTCACATGACTAGCGCTGGCCATGTGACTGTTATGACTATGCAATGAGCATGCGCAGGTTTTTCATAGTTGCTCTTGATCGCAGTCGACGTATTCCAAACCCATTCGGCGATGCTCAGCTGACGTTGATCGCAAGCGTTTTGTAAAATGTTGACCTGTTCGTGACAAACAGGTCGACTGCGATCAGTTTCATTGGACTGCACGTCAGACTGCTGTTACCTTAACATACATAAGCACCATCCCACCAAATGGGAAGCAATATTGCTTTGTACAAAATATACTATGAATTATTTCTGTTACCACTATACACCGTTTTATTGCTTAGTTCTTTTATAAGAAAACTGTGAAAAACGATGTTTAATTCTCTCCGGAATTTGGGGGAATGGCCACCTATTAGGCCCGAGCTTCATCTTGGAGAAGGCAAGTCATGTCGTAACAGAATGGCCAACCCCATTGAAGACTTACCCAGTGTTATAAGTCCCTGTGTAACCTGTAGAAACTCTGTACTCCTGAAGACACAAGAGCTGCTTTGTAAGCTCTCAATCACATCACCAGTCCACTTTAGTCCTAAACATCTGAGAGAAAGAAAAAAGCAAAGAAAAGACCAAGAGTGTCAGGAAAAACTACCCTATACATGTATTCATACTTTTTTTAATGAGGGTAATATAATTCAAATCTACAATTGTCTGTTCCCTTTCAATATGTATACACATATTATAGGATAATATGTTGTCATAGTTTGATTGATTGGGCTTTAACGCTGTACTCAGGGGTATTTCACCTATATGACAGCGTGCCAGCCCCATGGGTGGAGGAAACCACAGTTCACATCACTGGCAACAGAAAAAGAGACAGAAAAAGGGGAGAAAAAAAACACCACAAAAAAAATCTACTTCCTGACGCCCCTTAACTCTGAAAGCACCAGGGCATCAGGAATCCCCTGCCTAACCACCCGCTAATATGTTGTGAGGATTTCAACTAGTTTAGCTTTTTTGAGATTTTTTTCTCACTTTTTTCCCCTTCTGTATCCACAAAACAATATCTGTTTTGTTTGAAGTGTCATGTCATTTACAGTAAGTTACATTTATTTTACCCTAGGACGACTTCATTTGTTTGGGATGTGGCAGATATTTATTTTTAAATGTGAAAAGAATAAAAGAGCTCCAGCGAGTACAAAAGCAAGCATGTGACAGAACTTGAGAAACAGGATATTAACTTGTTATGGCCTAAGCTATTACTCACCTGGTGTCATATGAGTGATAGGGTTGTTCAAGTAGGTCAGCTAATAGAGGCAGCACTGTAGAGAAGTTCCCACTGGTTGTAGGGCTAACATTTGACATCACTGATCCCTCTGTACACTGTGTCAGTAAAGCACTCGTTGATACGAAATTACCATGCCTGAACAAAGGAAGGTGATATAAATTAGATTGATAGCTTGGTGTTTTACGCTGTGCTCAGGAGTATAACAATTGTACAACAGCGTGCCAGTCTAATGGATGGAGGAAACCACTGTTGAAGTCACAAGGCAAGGGAGGATACCACGAAGATGCCCCTATGAAGCTACCGCTCTATATATAATATTAGATTACTTGTTTAACTTTCTGAATTAATCTGGCTATTATATATATGAGTAATGTAACGATTTAATAGATCTTAATTTTAAAATGATAACTTTTGGGGGGGTTACATTACTTGGTGTATTTTAAGAAATTGTTGCCAGTTGAACTTGAACTAAAGGATACACAATGTACAAAATAATGTGTTTGTTGTTTATATATAGCTGCTGCATAGGAGTATTTTTCTTTAACTAAGCAGTGAAGATTCAATATTTCGTTGGTTAGATTAACTTACCTTATACAATGTGAATACAATGCATACAGTATAGAGTATTGTAAGGCTGGGAACCACTCGGCTAATGGCTGCAGTGTGGGCTTTAAATGGTCTTTAAACAGATTGAACACACTGGGTGACAGAGCCCACATCTGGTTTAAGTAAAACAGAAAAAAGATATTCAATAAACACATGGAGAAAACAGTGTAACTGCATGTACATTGGTAACATGATATAATACTTATTTGCATGATTAGGGTTTGACATCATAATTAAAGTCTTGCTGTCTTTGGTTCAAAATGAAGAGAATAGTTTTTTCCCTTAAATTAGAAGTTTAGTTTAAAAATTATGTTGAAATTCTAATTAAACGTTATTGAAGTCGATTATAAATTTAGTCTTCCCGTCTACATATATTAGGTTCTCGACAATTAGGTGTTGAAGGTTAACGCACAAGAATTGGTCCATGACTTACCACAACTATTTAATTCTATTTCAGTGCCTTATTTTAGTAATGAATCAAGTTTATCTGTTAATTGTGCACACACATTCATCTAAACATGATGTTGTTTTTTCATTTTTATTTATCTAATTCCCTGCGTCAGAGTGACTTATTTTTTAGATATATTTGGTTCTGATAAATATTAGTCATCATTATAAGCTTTGAAAAAAATAATTCTCTCAAGATTGATGTACATGTATGGGCAGAGTACGACCTTTAAGGATATTTTGTCTAATTACGAGATTCACTAAGTGTCTGATTAAGACAAACCTGGATGCACTCTTCATCAGAAGTCACCAGAAATTGCAGATGATCTCCAATCTGAATGTCACATTGGGCTTTGTTTAACAGGTTTGAGTGATTGAGGTTTAATTCCATGCTCAAGGGCAATTATATGAGGGTGTTGAGGGTGTTCAAGCCCATTGGGAGGAGGGAACCATCCTAGACATCACTGGCAACATTAAAGACAAAACAAAATGATACTACCAAAAACTTTACTTCCTCATGCCCCTTAGACCAAAGAGCACAAGGGTCTCTCGCCAAGCCACCTGCAGTTTCATTTCCCTATGGGTCATTTCCCTACTCACTGAGCCATGGTTGATCGATTATTTTGGCTTAAATGCTGAGCTCAGGGGTATTTCACCTATCAGCTAAATGGGTGGAGGAAAACACCCTTGACATCATGGCAACATCAAAAACAAGACAGGGACAAGTATACTGTACTCAAGTTTTTCACTCATATGACTTACAAGTCAATACTGAGTGTTCCAAACATGAACATGACTACTAACCCCAATAAGATTGTTTTTTGTATTTCCGATTTCTGTAAGAACAGTTAGGTTAAAGATGAAGATTGATTTGGCCTTCCTTGTGTTATATAGTGTCTCACAGAATGTATTGTTTGCTACGGCCTGGCATTGATATTCAGCCCCGGCATGGTCTAGTAAACTGTTATAGGCTGTCTGTAAATCTCCAACAACAAGGCTGAAATCATACAAAACACAAATTATATTTGAATTTTTTTTACATGTAGCTGTGATATAAACAATTTATTGAATTTTCCTGACAGCTTTGTGCTCTTACTAGTGACCAGGGCAAGAGGCAAGAAAAAATGCAAACCTTCCCGGGAATCTCATATCAAACGTCAAAAATTCCCGGCACTGCCTAGTGTCTATACCAAAGAAAGAAGATTTATAATTTTACCATAGATGTCATGTCTCGACTTTGTGTTTTCAGTTTTAACGCAAATTTCCCGCGAGAGGCGGCGATCTTCCCGGGAATGAGATTACCAAATTACACATTTTTTCCTGCCCTGCTAGTGACTGATTTTAGAGCTTTGTATTGCGATCAAGAATAATTCCTGTTCCGGGTATCAGTTGCACAAAGGACTATTTATTTGCTTAGGGTCAGTTTTAGTGTACAAATTCAGGCACATTTTATAACAGTGATAGAACTACTGGGGTTAGTTGTTGAAAACCATCAAAATGTAATTCCTTTTATGACATTCCCAGAGAGAAAAATCTATGTCTATTAGTGATTTTATCTGCTGTAAGTTTTTGATTGGTTGATACATGTATCTTTTTGTTCAAAGTTATTATATAACACAAGAACAGAACAAAAAACAGTACACTTAACGAATCAGGTTCCTGATTCCCCTTTGCTCTGAGAGCACCAGGGCTTCAGGGAGCTCCCGCCAACCACCCGCCTTAAACCTAGGGGCATTAGCCTAATGCTCTAACCACAGACAAGGTATAGTAGGACAGCACACTATGTCCTTTGTACAATAAATATTTTATACATACCTGTAGGACTCTTCTAGTAGGGGCACACTCTTTAGTCTCATAATACTGTGGTAGACTGACATCAAATGAGATAAAACCTTACAGGATAAAAAAAATATATATACAAAAACGGATAGCTGTTAATAGACAGATTTTCTTTTGCCACAATATCACAGAATAAAGTATTTTCAATTAGACATATAAGGCAGCAACCCAGCAAAAAGTATCAAAACTATAGTCTATAAGTGTTGATACAAGTATAAAAGCCAAAAAAAAGTTTGGCAAGAAAAAAAATATCAATCATTTCTCAGTATGTTCCTTCAAATTTATTTTCTTTCGTTGAAATGTCTAAAGCAAGACTGCCTACATACCTCTGTATTATTTGAAAGACGTAGATGAAGAAAACAGCTTCCAGGTCCGAGAAGTTGTGAACAGAAATTGACAGGTAAGTTAGTATTTACAGCCTCTATCACCTGTAACGACAAAGAATAATTTATATTTTTATAAATGCAGAGAAAGAAAATGTGACATGCCTCCATTAGGGATCGAACCCGAGACCTTTGGCTAACAGGGCTAACACTCTACCGAAGAACAATTTATAGATATAAAATAATTATATATTTATTAAAAACAAGCCCAGTCGCAGCCATGTCCCCAGCCCTGATGTTTTCATTTATAAGTGATGTACAAAGATGTGCTCATTAGATTGCTAATTAGAGCTGTTTCCCTTGTACTATGCAAGGTCAGAAGAACAGTGTCAAGATTATCGCATAAAGTTTAACAAAATTTGTTTGAATTCAATCCCATCCGTAGTATTAACAGGGGGAAGCTATATCTAAAGTTTGAAGTTAATCGGTCAATTTGTTTTAAAGTTATCATGTTCACAAGCTAAGTGGGACGGACAGATGGACTGACGGACGGACCCCTAGCATTCCATGTCCCCTCCCACTAAAGAGGCGGTGGACAAAAAAACACAACTCTTTGATGTTGCCATGGATGTCAAGGTTGTTTCCTCCACCCATTTCACTGGTATGCTGTGGGTGAAATTGAGTCAACAATTCCTTGACAGTCACAAAACATCGTCAACCCAGACCAGCCTGGACCCAACACAGCCCCACAACGGATCAACACGCAATCTATTACCCATGTTGTTAATGCTGGGGTGGTGTCTCAACCTATAACGGACCATTCCGGACTGTCCTAGGCCCAACAGGGATCTGCCCCGGATCAACCAAATTTCAGTCCGAGACGCTACGGGACGTCGGTGTGACTGGGGCTTTACAACAAACCTATAATTTATACCATTTTTAAAATAGATTATGATGAATAGATATAGGAAATGAAATGACATATATTAGGTCTTACCATTTGTGTAAGTTTTAGCAGTGGAATGAGAAAGCTGGTGTTATAGGGCTTGGTTGTACAGACTTGATTGATGATAAAGGGGAGTATGGTCTCATTACTTGTGGTTAGGTGACTTTGCAACTGATTTATCAGCATCAGTAAGCAGTGATTCGCTGAAAAATACAAATAGTTATGTAAAATGATCAAATCAAACACAGCATTTAAAAAAAGCAGACTGATTTAAAAAGTAATACTTAAATAGACAACAAATATGCACAATACAATGTACCATAGTCTGTCATTATTGTAAACAGATGATCGAGATTGTTTATTTACATCATACTCATGACAAGTGTTTTTCACTTAATACACAACACTAAAATTGTTTGGCAGAAAACTTTACAGAGAAACTAAAAAGCATCCATACTGTGATATTCAAAATTCTGCCAACATTCCCTCTAAAGACCAGGGCCGAGATGCGGCCTTGTACCTGTGTGGGGCATTGATTTAACTTATTTGTATTTTGCACCATACTAAGGGGTATTTCATCCAGGACGGTGTACTAGTCCAATAGATGGAGAAAACCATCCAAAAAGGACATGGCAGGACAAAATACAGGCCACAACAAATCAGCTTTTGTATGCCCCCAGTGTTTGGTACATTAAAGGGGCTTTAGAAGGCAACTGCTGTCCATGCAGTACTGAGAAAAACGAGCCCCGATATTAGGTAGACTTACCAGCCTGAAGCACTTTATCAGAATATAAACAAAGAGTGGAGCCTTCTACACATCTTACTATCCTCTCCAATACCTGTGTCATACAAAAGAGAGTAAGATACATGTAAGTTACATAAATTCATTGATTGATGGCTTGGTGTTTACCACCATGTTCACCTATACTACGACATGCCAATCCATTGGGTGGAGAAAACTTCCCTAATGTGATTAACAACTCATTCACAATTTTTAACATGGGCTTTACATACAATATAGCAGGTTTTGAATTAAAAGTTTATAAAGTGTTAAGAGTATTATTGCTTTCAAAAGTACAAATTTGTTTTGTTGCCTAGTTATGAAGAGGTTAACAATAATGTTCAACTATATAGGCACTTTGCTCCACCATGTTATTAACTGACATCAATCTGTTGTAACATCATTACTCAAAACTTTTGTTTTATTCCACATATCGCTGTGCCGGTGTGATTTGTGGTATAAATATATCCAATGG
Source organism: Tonicella lineata (assembly GCA_034781015.1). Taxonomy (NCBI): domain Eukaryota; kingdom Metazoa; phylum Mollusca; class Polyplacophora; order Chitonida; family Mopaliidae; genus Tonicella; species Tonicella lineata. The sequence continues at coordinate 17,876 of JAVFBY010082232.1, forward strand.
TATGTTGTATGTACCTCTGTGATATACTGTACCGTGACTTGCTGACTGTGTGTTGGTGAGAAGCTGTCACCTAGAGCCTCTACCACTGTGGTGAACACTCGTAACAACGACCCAATCTTAGTAATACACTCCTCAGAGCTGGGCAGTTCATCATCAACAACTGACTGGCCACTTATTGTCAGGCTCAGATCCTGAAATAAATTACCTTTGATTTAATTGGTTGCTCAGTGTTTAAACCTGTGCTTTTTGGGTATTTCACCTATAGATATGAGTGCCGTGTTTTCTGATTGAAAAGATCACACAACCGCAAAAACACAAAGAGTAACATTGGAAATTTAATGTTCCTCCGGTACTTTCAGTATGTATGTATTTACACGAACTCAAAGCATACTACCATTAATACACTTCGGGAATCAAACCCACGACCCCAAGAGTCGGATACCAAATCGCCAGCAGTAAATGCCAGCCACACCACCCAGCCAACTGGACTTCTCTAAAGAGGACAGTTCGTCAGCAATTACTGCCTAACTTTGGAGTCCTGGGTATTGTACCACAAAGCGATTTTAGCCTAAGTTGACCTTAACTGTCATGACAACCCAATACCTTCAGTACTGGTCGCCATGGTATTTAAGGTCAACTTAGGCTAAGATCGTTTTGAGGAACAGGGCCCTGGTTTCAATTCCCAGACAGGGCTCAGCCAACCAAATTTTCAAAACTAGAATCTGTTCAAACTAAGAAAGTGTTGTAATGATAATACTATTAATGGTCACTTTCTAAATGACACAAACATTAGTTCACATTAGGAATATTTTTTTAAAACTTTAATAAACATTCAAATGTTACGAAAATCTTTATTGACCATAAATCTACACTCACCTCAGCATAAGCCTCCATATCCTCCAGAAACTGTCCGAGTAAAGTGACAGAGAAAGCCAGATCTGAGATCCAGTACTGATGGAAGTCTATGAGAGCCTGAGATGTGAAGCCAGTCAGTGCATCCTTCTGTGTGGAGTCTATGTGCCAGCCCACTAATATATCTACAGTGTCCTGTCACAGAGATAAGTTTAAAATGATGTTACATTTTCAGTTATCAAAGCATCTTATTTAGATTTCATATCATTGATATACATTTATTTCAAGGCTTAATTCTGGAAATAATAATTTCTGTGTTTAGGTATTAATGATGTACTTAAAAAATTATTGCACTCATGTAATGCAGTGTTATTGGTTGATTGATGTGTTTGCTTGATTTTTGTGTTCAGAGGTATTTACTCTATATGACGACGTGGCAGCCCAATGGGTGGAGGAAACCACCCTTGACATCACCGGAAACAGGGCAAGGACAGAGAAAAAAAAGGCACCACAAAAAAAATTCTACTTCCTGATGCCCCTTAGTTCCGACATTACCAGAGCAATCAGGAAGCTGCTGCTCAACCATCCGGGTGTATGCAACAGTTATTGTATATTAATCAGGGTTGATAAAAATCATGATTTTTTTTTAAAAATCAAAAAAATCATATTTTTTTTATTTAAATCGATTTTTTTGATTTAAATCAGATTTTTTTGATATAAATGAAACGTTACTTGATTACGTCTGCGGAACATGTCAATTATCACATTTTAAGTGACATTTATAATATGTTTTTTTATATACATGTACATGTACTAGTAGTCCCCATCAGTTTCACATAATATGTAATAATTGCCATTAGTATTATAACGCAATGCACTCGAGTTATGCTTCAGACCTTCAGTTAAATAAATTTCAAATAATTAACACTTCAACTGAA
>JAVFBY010082233.1:0-12346 GCA_034781015.1 Tonicella lineata
CATGTATCTGGAGGCGTTAACTATATGTAGCTGATATTTAAAACGGTGACCGTTTTCTTTTACCATTGGCCATATATGCCCCTTTAAGGAAACGCGGGCGGGGGATATTGTGGTCTCAGAGCACTCTTGTTACCTACATGTATGTGACAATGCTCCCAAGGGAACATTTTTAAAGTTAATGGGCCATAGTACACCTGGTTGAATTATTCTCACTTAATATACATGTACAGCATGCGTTGACCTATTTCCAAACATTGTATACCATGTAAATAAACATTTGTATAATCTAAATCACACTAGTTTGATTTATTAAATAAATAAAACATTTCAACAATAAAATTAAGTTACTCCATTTAAATTTTCTGAGATCTTTCTGATAGATGTCAGAAATTTGTTAATTGAGAGAACAACGTGGATTCTACCACTACAAAAACAAATTTTGATTGCAAGAAATATGATTTTGCATCTGTTTAATTCAGTTCAAATTGAAGAGCAGTCAAACCAAATTGATAAAGAAGCGGAGCTTGGAAGAGTTGGTGGTTATCAATATCATGAGCAGAGAGACTCCTTTACCTTGTTTGTTTGATTTAACTTCAGATGGACTCCATCCATACAAATTTAATGTGAAAGTTATCAAATTAAACGGCACATTTAATGTTGGAGGAATAATCTGCTTTTTTTTTTAAACCATAATTTTTCGTTGAAATATCGTTTAATTTGGGCGCACATAATTTGGGCATATCTAATTTGGGCACAGTGTTTACGGCCACAATTTTGATGCCATTAAGAGCCCTTTAAAGACGCAAAGGAACTGGTGATTAATGCACTGTTTTTTGTTTAAATGCGCATGGCACATAACGCGTGTCTTTCCTAACCCCTGATTTTTTTTTCAGGCCAATCTACATGGATTGAATTTTTGCACAAATGGATTCGCAGATAGGATTAGCCTTTCTTCTGAAAGTTTTTGCCTGCATTTGGCCGTTTTAGGGGCGAGTTTTGGACAACAAATTTGTGTGAATGCTTGCTAAAGTTGTACAAGTAAAATAGGAGCCCTATCCATGATAGCCAATAAAAAGTGTCTTCAATCTGAAACTGAGAATTCTGATCCTGCATTATAATAAAATAGTTTATCTAATAGCGGCCATCTTGGATTTGGCTAATATGTCCGCCACAGAAGTACATTTAGTCTGTCTAAACAGAAAGTTATTAATATTTAGTGAAGTTCAGGGCCTATATATAAATGTATCTTAATCCATGATCCTGTTACTTTTAGATCATATGTTATGATAAAAGCGTAGGCCATATATCTTATGGTGACCATCTTTGATTTGGCCAATGTGGCCACCACAGGAGGTGATGATCTTGGTGCTCTCTAAAAATCAATATTTTATGGTAAAATCTACATTTTGGCCAAATTTTGTTAGTGTCTGAGCCTTTAAAGGTATTTTAAGGCGTTTTACCGTCTGCCTAACCATAGGGAAAACAACTTATTTACCCATACATATAGATTAACAAGGGCACTCTATTTTATTCCTGATTTGTACTTTTCCTGCCAACGGTCATTCAACTTTCCTCAATCCAGTGGGCGGGCAGGCCGTCAATTAGAAAATCAAACAAACAGTATACACCATACAATAGATTTGAATAAAAAAGCTCATATAGCTCAACATTTTTAAAGTTAAATAAAACATGTCCGTAACATGATAAACATACACCCACATGAATCGCGACTTTATTGTTCAGTCTTTTGAAACCGATTAAGATAACAATATAAAATAAATATTTCGTGGATTTAAAATCTGTCAGTCTACAATACATGTACTTCGAACAAATTTGCGACAATAATAGAATAAACATGGAACAGGGAAATTAATTGATCTCATGTCCCCTTTAGAACGGTAGTCGGTGAGTTGTACTATTAAATAAATAATGCCAAAAATGGCTTTCATTCTTAACAAAGCATGCATGTAGGTGTAGGCTATACATAAAAAGAAAAAACACATGTCCAATTCCACATCATTGAAAAGAAAAACTGTCTGTGTTTGGAAGCCTTAATATATTTTTATAAATGCAGAGAAAGAAAATGTGACATGCCTCCATATACGTGCATGTGTTTTATTTTATCAGCTGTGGGATGTGTCTGTCAATTCAATATGGAAAATCATATACTATTTGCTATGCTTTCACAAATATAAATATCTCTGTATTTATGTTATTTTACGTTAAATTTACGTTACAATTTAATGATAGAAAATCAAACAAAAATGTTACAAAATGATATCAGTAATAAAAATAACATTGCAATAAACTTATTACATATTATTGGTACAACGTAGATGATTTCCTACTTCTACATGTATAGGATATATCAATATGTTGTTGTTACAAAAGACCGACATATAGCTTTGTTCTGATCAGTAGAATTTTAAGCTTTAAAACTACCATATGACCCGATGATCGCTAAAGCGGGGAGATAATGCACTGTAAAAAAGAAAATTTGCCAAATTTTCTCCCCTGGACTGCTACCGAAACAATGAAAATATTATAAAAAGCAATGATCACTGCAATAAATTCTAGATTTTGACCAGTAGACCCACATTTCCTCCAAACCATATTTTATTGTAGCTTATTATTATTCTTATTTGTTCAAGTGCTGTTAGTTAAGTCAGTCAGTTTGCATGGTGTGGGGAAGCCATATAGGCGTGTTCAATAGACACGTCATATGGCAATCATTTTCAATAAATAGACTTACAACATGTACAATAGCATTAAAATGAGCAACCAAAGGCAACTGGCCTTATTGAACACGCTTCATCGTGATACATTATAGATCATTGCATAAATTTTTCGTTTATTGCTCCCAAATCTGGTAAAAGATGCATTACACTAATTTATACCCGTTGTAACTACTTCACGGATATAATATTATAGTGAACGTCAGGGCAAGAAAAAACTAAAACCTTCCCTGGAATCTCGTATCAAATGTCAAAAATTTACTGACACTGTCTAGTGTCTATACTAAAAAAAAGAAGATTTATGATTGTACCGTACCGTAGATGTCATGTCTACACTTCGTGTTTTCAGTTTTAACCTTAAGTATGATCTAGTTTACGTTCCCATTACTCATCGCCAGGGCGGAGCTGCTGTTTATTTTTATATTTTACTTGACACATTCTTGACAGACTCACCCAATATTGAGATATGGAATGTTGTTCCAAAGATGAATAAACGTTTTCAATTTTTTTTGCCTAGCGAATTTCCCGCGAGAGGGGGCAATCTGTCCGAGAATAGAATTACTAAATTACACATTTTTTTCTGCCCTGGTGAACGTTTTCTTACAATAAAATTGTCATTTAAATTTGGAAAATGGACAAATTTTAGGGATTATATTCTTTATAGGCGCAAGTGTAAACAATACATCAGACAACCAGCAGCTGTCAGACATTCAATAATTGACACATCCAGTACATTTGAACTTCATTCAAATGCATGTTTTATATCCATGTGCGTCAAAGCTCATTTACATGTTAGTACGTATTTAACTTTCTTTCAATTGATACCCAAATCTGTATTTTGGAATTTCTAAGGTGCGAGTGTTCATAGCAGGCTACACTGACATAACGGAGTACAACATGACCCAAATATCATGCACCATTAATTTTGCATAAGCTGATCAACCCCAGCCTTTCAACTCAATTGCTCCATTACAATATCCAAAAGTCTACAAAAACTCCCTAACAAATCAACAGACTATTTGTTCTACGCACGTATGTTCATGTACGTTGAAACAGTTTTGTTTATCTAATATTTTCTTATCACTTGTATAACATTGAATCCTTGTATATGCTGTCTACAATTTCACAATTTTAAGCCACCCTTTTATTTGTTGTCGCTGTCGATAACCTACATGTCAAAGTAAACAAACATGCCGTCTAGCTGTTGTTGTTAATCGCCATGATTTACGACACGCTGTGGCGGCGCTTTGTCTATTGTTGACCGGCCGAAAAGGATTACCCCAAGTGACCCATTTTAAATTTGGGGGAATGACTTGTGTTTCTCAGATTCTGAAAACACGACCACACCAATCTAACAACATACAACGAAGTACAACATAAAACCCCAAATCAAACAAACTAACCAAAGCAAATTTAACAATAAAATAATTTTGTTTCACTTAGAAAAATGACTTTTAATTATTTTCATTTTTCTGGAATTACCAGAAAAATTGTCAACAGTAAATACAGGCAACTAAAAATTCTAACAATATAATGATAGAAGGCCAGTTGGCTAAGGGATCTAGAAGTCTGGTATTTACTGCTGACAATTCGGCGCCGGACTCTGAGGGTCATTGATTTGTTTCTGTATGGGACTGCACTAGATTCTGCTCTAACTATTACAAGTAGCATGTATGTGTAACAAAAAATGAAACAAGTTATCTCATTTTTTTACTTTTAACTTGAGATTTTCCATTTCAGTTCATTGCTAAAATTGAATCCAAGCTAACTGTGCTTATGTTTGTTTTCTTTCAGTATGGGGATACAGTTTTATATCTGTGCTAATCATCAGTGCTGTTGGCCTTTTATCGGTAGCTGTTATTCCTATAATAGATAAAGTTTTCTATAATCATTTACTGCAGTTCTTGGTAGCACTGGCTGTAGGGGCATTGTCAGGGGATGCTCTTTTACATCTTATACCTCATGTAAGTTAAAGCTAACTAAGACTTTCTACAGTGTATTTTTTATACGCCCACACATTAATGTGGGCATATATTGCCGTCACCCCTCTCCGTCAGTCCGTCGGTCTGTCGGTCCTTTCATCCACAATTGTTGTGGACGCATTACACAGCGGGTTTCTTGAGGGATGTTAATGAAACTTGCTATGACGGTTTATATCTATATATTATAAGGAAGAAGCCTATCGAAATTCAGAGTTTTCAGATTTGTATATGCTGAGTTATTGCCCTTGACATCGAAACCTTGTGGACGCAATACAGAACGTGTTTCTTGAGGGATGTTAATGAAACTTGCTATGACGGCTTATATCTATATAAGTAAGAAGCCTATCGAAATTCGGAGTTTTCAGATTTGTATATACTGAGTTATTGCCCTTGACTTTCGAAACTTTGTGGACGCAATACACAGCGGGTTTCTAGAGGGATGTTAATAAAACTTGCTATGACGGTTTATATCAACATAAGGAAGAAGCCTATTGAAATTCGGAGTTTTCAGATTTGTATACTGAGTTATTGCCCTTGACTTTCGAAAGGATTGTTCTTAATTGTTATTAACATTGTGGCTTTGCTCATTGTATCTGCGGGGGTATGTGCCCTAGTTTATTGCTGTTGCCTGAAAATGAACACCCTTCTTCCTAGAATATATCATTTTACAATTGCTATTGTGGATGTGGGCGTATTACGATTGCCATCACTATTTTTATATAAGGTTATCCATTAATATGCACAGGCTCTCGGAGTTAAGGGGCATGAGAAAGTAGATTTTTTTTGTGGTGTTGTTTTTTGCTCCTTTTTTCACCTTTTTCTGTGTCTTTTATATTGCCAGTGAAGTGAACGGTGGTTTACTCCACCCATTGGCTTGGCAGGCTGTCATATATGTGAAATACCCGTGAAAATGGCAGTAAACACCAATCAATTATACACAGTATTTGTGTTGTTTTAACTGAAACTGGTATTGAGAGATTAGCTAATAGTGTTATCACAAATGCGTTTATTTAAATCAAATTAAATGTAAAAAAAAGGCAAAAATTGTAAAATTATTGTAATAAATAAAAAATATGTTAGAATTATTTGTCACTTCTGTGTTAAATTTGTTTGTTCAATCATCATCACAGACAGTTGCCAGTAATAATTTCACATCAAAGATGATTGTATTTTCTATTTGCTAATTATAAATGTTATTTGATGTTTGGCCAGTCGATGGAGTTGAGTGCTGCCGACGACTCCCATGAAAGTCATGCTGATGGAGAGTCGCATGGTCACAACAATAAAACTATCTGGATTGGTCTCATGGCATTAACTGGCATCTATTCCTTTTTCATGTTAGAACGGATTGTCACCATAATAACAGAAATCAAAAATAAGAAGAAGAGATTGGTGAGTATTGGTTTTCAGTTCCATAGGGCTGTATTGTGCATCAGTTCTGGGCTGTTTTACTGTCAATCCCTAGTTATGAAAAATCATCTAAAATCAGATGTATTTGAAATATTTGTTTTTCTCCAGCGTTTATTTCCAGTGATGATTATGGTGTATTCCTTCACCCATTCGGCTGGCACTCCATCAAATGAGCGATACAAACTTAAGTATGAGATGAAACCACCGTTAAACAAACTGATAAAGGGACTCCCGGTAATTTGAATATGGCAAATCAAATACACTTAATACAGGGTCTGCTGCTATATTCCTTGAAATAAATTGAGGATGTATATAAGGCCTACTCTGCCTCAATATTTATGTCTACCAAACAAACTGATGCATATTGAAATTTCAGAAAAAGCGTTCGTCCCCATTGTTTTTGGAGAAGGAGTTGAGCTCAACAGTGGGTGCTAAACTGTCAGGTCATGTAGAATCTTGTGAAGAAGAAATGGTTATGGTTGTACATCCTAATAAAGGTATGCTTCTAAGTCTCGCAATTCACTTATATCCTTAGGTTTATTTTGTTCCTGTAAACCATCCCTTTAGGTTTAATCCTTGAATGGCTGCAGGCTTCAATGGAGTTAAAGCTTAAACGGTAAGGGTATATCATGAGCGGATGGTACTAGTACATGTAGCTTTCTGTTCCCTGGTGCTCTCAGAGCACAGGGGCAAAATGGGAGAGCTTAATGATTTGTTATGTCGTGGACTGTATTTTGTGTCTTCTTGCACAATTTATTGTGTCTTGTGCTCATGTAGTATAGATAACATTGGTGGTTTCTTTCACCTATCTGGTGGAGTTTCATATGAGGAAAATAAAAAGTTTGGCGTAAAACCCCTATTAATCAAACAAACATACATGCTAATTAGATTAAATTAATATGACATGATATAAATTAAATAGAGGCGTCTCCTCTAATTTTGTAAAAGCCTGTACATGTATGCTAGAGATTTCACATATCCTTTGCAATGCAGCTGATAAAAACACATAACACAGCACACACATTAAAACTGCAGTGTCCATCCAATTTCTAAATGAAGGGCTATATCTCCTTAACTTGCGATGTACTTGTGTATTGAAATAAAAACCCTCTCGGCCTGAACTAATCTGAAAATTTGCACTTGTGTGTTTTTCAAAAAAGTTTTACAATTGTTGAGAAAACAATTAGCGATACCATCCACATGTGCATCTCAATTCTTACAAGAACTGACATATAAATGAAACATTTCTTATTATATAATTTTTTTTTAAAACTCAGCTTAAATGTACTGTGATTTTAGTCTGGAACATACACAGTAAGAGAGTGCATTAAGTTACTTTTGCTGGTCATTGCCCACAACTGTATGAAATAATTTTATCAAGTACAATGAACACTTTTTCAACAATAGGTCTCTTGTCAAAAGACTAAACATGAAATAAATTAAACATGGTTTTAAAATAATTTTATGGCATATGAGAAACTAAGTATAATAATTGTTACATATACTTATATAAGTATTTTCAAAAGAATAGTTATAAAGGTGAAATACCCCTGAGCACGGCATTAAACCCCAATCAATCCATCAAATGAATAGTTGTTCTGTAGTAAGTTGTCTCATTTTTCTGTTGTCCTAGCAAAATGTAGTTACTAAGGCCATGCAAAGTGAATGTCCTGTTTCTCAAGGGATACTTTTTTTTTAAAAGGATGCAGGCATTTTTGTTTTGTATTTTATTTTTATATTTATTTTGTCTTAGTAACATGCAGGTGTTTTTTGTGGAGTTTGTGGAGATTTCATTTTTCCCCATCTATATCCTCAAACAAATTCCTTAATAACAAGTGTGTTAATAACAAGTGTGTTTGAAGTTTCATGCCATATTTACTACTATAAATTTATTTCTTTCTCCTCAAACGAAAAGTATAGGGAAACTGCTGGCATAGAATCACATTGTGACTTTGTTTGTTCAGCATGCGGCAGATTTTATTATTATTATTATTATTATTGTTAAAAAAAAACCAAACACTCCAGCGGAGGCAAACTCAAGTATCCGGCAGAACTTGAGAAACAAGATACCGGGTATTGCCTTTTTATAGAGTAAACTTGAAATGAAGAAATTAAGATTGAATGTATTGGTTCTATTTCTGACTGTAATCTAATACTGATATTCTGGTGTTTATAATTTTGACAGAATCTGAAGGTAAGTGGTATCGGGTTAGAGAATGAAGAGCTAACACCTCTTCATGATGATATTAATACCGGAAGGCACCCATCACTTGTCTACATCCATACACGCTGTAACAATTCACACCTCCTCTTCTATTAATTATATGCATCTCATTTATCAAGGGGCCTATTTAAAATGGCCATTACTTTCTAAACACTAAGTATTGCCTTCTTCTAAGTAAAAAAATAACCTATTTATGCTATCGCAGTCCTATTTGAAGCAGATACGTTTCATTTAACTATTAATATGTAAACCTCTTGAAATTTAGTTAACACTGACTGCTGTTAATGGTGTAGCTATCTTTGATGAATAGGCTCCGTAGGCACTGTGGATATTTGCGAATGCAGTCTACCAGTGATGAAGGAAAAAAAAGGCATGCTCTAATATATGATTTAAATTTAATTACTATTTGAATGAGGTGTTTGTAATTCAATCTTCAATTCCTGGTTTCCAGAATCCACACGCATATACTTTACCTGATGTATGTATTTAACTGATCCGAAACGTAGGTTTAAAAATTAGTCCTAAGGATAATTCTGTTGGACAATGTTTACTAATACTTATCAGTATAATGTTAATTTTCATCATAGATGTCATATGTTAAAGTTTAGTGCTTTCATGAGTATATTATTTAAGAAAACATACTAAAATGCATATATATTCTGAAGTATACTACAATGTATAGCTAATTCATTTATATAACATTTATGTAACAATATTACATTAAGTAGTAATATAAGTAGTAAGTACTTTGTTTAAAATAATCCAGTTAAGAATATATACCGAATTTTTCATTAACAAATAACATAGTTACACCACCTTCTCAGGCCTCTGTTTAGTTATATATAAGTAGTACGCTGATATGCATTTGTAAGTAAGATATTAAATGAATGAAGTTACGAAAATGTGAAACCCTCAAATATTACTTTATATTATAATATATATGATTTGGGATAATATACATGTATCGATAGCCCAGGAGGTTTAATCTTTCTGATAGTGTCGCCTATAACTTGCTGTCATTTCAATTCAATTTGTACTAAACTGTCAGATGGTTTTCAAAATCAGTATATATCAAATCTCAATCGTATATCTTAAAACTTTGTTTTTTAAATATTGTTCGACGTACATGTATTTGAAATAACTTTGAAAAATAATACAGGAACTAAGTTGTTGGTATTATGAGACAAGACCAAAGGTTGTACTCTCATTTAAAAACTTTATTTTGTCAGTGTTACTGGGAAAACTGAGAAATACTTCTAAATGTATCAACCTTTCCCTCTCAACCCATGTGTCATAATAAATATAATCTAACTCTCTCCCAAGTTCATTGTCCCATCTGATCCCCCACCTACATTCGTGTACAACGTCATTAGTTGTCTCTCGGTAACTGCTCAAACCTTCCTTTAAAACACAGTACAACACCATCAGCAAGAACTCTGAGCACCTGTTGGTTTGCCATGCAGGGAAATGCACTTACTATACATGTCTCCATTGTGTCTGTCCATTGGTCTTAACAATCACAGCATGCGGGCAAGGTGAACATCGGATAAACTTGACACTTTAGGGGTCACATATAAACAATGTAAACAACTGTAATTAGTTTAGCTTCAGACAGTTAAACATTTGTCAACCGTAAAAAATTTTGTTTGAAGGTTGTAATTTAATTTAAAACCCAAATACATACATGTATCTTCTAGTATTTAACATACATGTTTCGTATACATTGTCATCTTATTGAACCAGTTTTATAGTTGTACAAATTTCATTATCTTTTGTAAAAACTGCAACATTATGTCTTTAAATAACATTGTATGCCTTCCATGGTGCTCTCTTGGGTATTACAGGTGGATCTGGAAATCAATTTCCTGTGGTTCCTCGACTTTTCTGTTCATTGAACTGTGCTTTATATTCCCTGTGTGGTCATGGTTTGTTGGGAGTAGCTTAAAGGGTGATTTTAGCCACCCATTGGGCTTGTTTGGTTATGATATGAATGAAATAACTACAAATAATGCTTATAGCCCTAACGAAACATAACAATCGCTGTTATATGAGTGTATTAAAAGTCGGTGTAGCGTGAAACACCAATCAATCAATCAATCAAAAAGCCACTTTTGTTCTATGTTTATTCTAAGTTTCTAACTACATGTAGACACATTAATAATTAATGTTCTGTATTTCTAAATTCTGATTGTTTGTGTTTCAGCTATCAAGGAGTTTGCTACCAGCACTCACACAGTGGTTCATCAATGTGAGGAGGACCACCTTGACAATGGAGGTAAGGTGGAGTATGAGGAAGTGACCACCTCACTAACCAGTGAACACAATCATGGTCACGGACATGGTCATGGTCACAGTCATGAAGTACCAAACTCTGTAGCAGCTGTTGCCTGGATGGTTATTCTCGGGGATGGTATTCATAACTTCACAGATGGCTTAGCCATTGGGGCTGCTTTCGCTAGCAGTGTTACAGGAGGAATCAGTACATCTATTGCAATCTTCTGTCATGAACTTCCACATGAAATTGGTGAGTATATCAAAGCTGGTTTTTTGGCTTTTGCTTCTCTGTCTTTTTGCCTAACATTGTTTAATGTTTAAAGAGCTGCCTTTTTTTGCACCGTACGGGTTCAAGCTACCCATGGAACTGTGTTTTTGAGGAGTCACAGGAGGTGACGTCGGCTACAAGGGGGTGGATTTTCACGAGGTTTCCTCTCCGCTTTCACCATTACTTGGCAGTAATGAGTTTTAAGTATGGCTTAAGACCCGGGATCACAAATGCAAAGCAAAGACTATCAGGATTATAATACATGTAATATCTTTCTTTGAGCTAAATAGATTTTATTTTATTTCTGTCATCTTTTAATAATCTCGACTGTTTTTTATGCAGGCGATTTTGCTGTGTTGTTACGAGCTGGGATGTCGATCAAACAAGCCCTTGTGTATAACTGTCTCTCTTCCATACTCTGCCTTGTTGGTATGCTAATCGGAGTGCCTCTGGGGAACTTAGACAACGCGAGTATGTGGATATTTGCCATGGTTGGAGGAATGTTTATTTACATAGCCTTTGTTGATATGGTAAGGCATAAGAAGATTTAAATTAATAAATACCATGTGATCATAGTGGATATTACCGTACACAGTGAAGTGATTTTTGCTCTTTTGAAGGCTGAAAAGGAGTTAAACCCACTCAATGCAAATACAATTCTTTGTTTTATTTAAATCAAAAAAATAAATCAAATTTCCTGACCAGGCCGATCAGCTGTGATCAGGGTTACAAGGGTTAACCCTTGATTTTTTTTCTATTTACTTTTGATCTGCAGTCAAATATGACTTTTCTCAATGATGCAAATCCTTATCTTTCACAAATTTATAGTAATAAAAAACCACAGATTAAGCGATATCATTGATCATCTTGTATACAAGGGGATCAAGAATATTCCTTCATCTCTGAATGAAAAGATTGATGTCCCAAGCCTATGATACAAAAGGCATTTGAAAATGCTGCATGTTAATAACGTCACAGATGTTTTCCTCTGTGATATTTTAATATTAGATGGCTTCACTGATCAAATTATTTTTCTTACTAATATTTAAGAGACCCTCCATTCTTAAAACTATAAGGTGTGTGTTTTCTGCCCTGATTCGGTAGCAGTGTAAAATTTTGTTTAAATCTGTCATGGTGTGTGGGAGCGTGTGGTGACGTAGTAAGTGTCATCTGTATTTTACTCAAGGGATGTAGCACTTTTGTGGTATAGCACCCTCCTGTCACAAAGAGAACAGTCATAGGTGAAATAATAACTATGCAAGCCTGAGAATTTCACAGAAACGGTAGAATATCTTTGCTGTAAAAACTAGAAAACCGACTCTCAGGAAGGGCCCCGCTAGATTTGGCAAACAGCACGCTAAACATTAATACAGGAGTGGATTCAGAAATTACGGAATAGGAATACAGACAGACAGAAAGTGGACCAATCAGATCGCATTATGTAAATATGTTA
>JAVFBY010082344.1:0-11403 GCA_034781015.1 Tonicella lineata
TATAGTATACATGTACATTTAAATAGGGACATCACTAGAATAACATCTCGCAAAATCTCAGTTCTTGGTGCATTCTATCAATAAACTGATAAAGCCATGTGCGAAAAATGAGATTTTTCTTGCGTACTACGTCATCATTTCCTGCTAAACATTGAATGACATCATATCGATTTTTACTTGCTTGATGTTAGGCTATGTCCCCTATGTGAATCGATCTTATAATGGGGGACTCGTAAATGCTGAAAAGGGGATAATATTGGACCCTGACGCCGCGTAATGCACTAGAAAGTGACGCAAATTTTATAACGTCATGGACGTTTTGCCTCTGACGTCATTACTACGAGTCACATTCGAGTGCATTACGTGGTGTCAGGGTCCAATATTATCTCCCTTTCCAGCATTTACGAGTCTCCAATTGGATCAGCGCTTCCAGTAGCTTATAAATCAGCTCAGAGACATTATTTGCTGTTGTTCGCATTATGATTTGCCACTTTGTCAGAATTAATAAATAAAAAGCAAACAAACATAGCCCAATATTAGGGCTACGCTTCCAGCAATGAATGAGCATTGACTTTTCGCTTACTGACTAAAGCAAGTGCACTTATAGAGGGCGACCAAAACAAACCTCACCTATCTCTCCAGTGGCTGCCGCTAGCTTAGCGATCGAAACATGTTAAAAAACGATTCATATTACGACGGGAGTATTTTATTCTAGGCTATTGACATTGAAACGGAATTGAAACGGAATCTATAAAATCTGAAACGGATTTTGTCACTTTTTGAAACGGAAAATCACTGTGCCTATGACAGGTAGACCTACAATATTTCTACGGTTCTACCCCTGCCTTTGAGTATAACGCTAAACACCTATCACACAAACTTGAAAACTGAACAACCCCCAAAAAATAGTTCAATTTCTTCAGCTGATTTCGCAGAGACAGTGTTAAAATGCTATATATTTAGAAATAAATTTCCTTTATTTTCAATATTTTTTTAGGTGATTGGTCGTAAGATGGATAAGACTGGGAAGACACATGTCCTTTTACATTATACTCCAGAAGATGTGTAAGTCCTACTCCTCAACTATTTGAGGTTTACTTCTTTTGTTTACTTTATTCAAGTATGATGAAGCTAAGTGATTATGTTTATAAAAAATTCTATATTCACAATGCTGTTTTAGAAAACTGCACTGCTGAAAATTGTTTAGCAGTCAAGCCATCTAAGAACATTTAAATTTTATGGAATAACTTAATATTGTTATTTATTTACAAACTTTTACTCATGCCATGGGGCAAATTTCAGAGGTACATTACTCTTCATTTGAGCTATGAAGCTCTTGTGCCAGTTGTACCAGTCAATTGTTGTTGTAATGTCAGAATAAATCAATTTACAGGACAAATTTAGAATTGGCAATAATTTGACAAGAATTATAGGCTACATTGTTTTTAAAAAAATAAAAACATTTTTATAAAAATATTTTATTTTTGCCTTGATTTTATTTTCTGTTTCCAGGTTACCCGACTGCTGGATACCAGAATCTCAGGTTGATGAAGTGGCTATACGAACCATTCCCTTATCAGATCTACCTCGTGACTCAGCCCTCAACTTGCACCAATCACTTTATAGAACTCATAGATTCAGAAAACATCGTCGTAAATGACTATTAATGATAGAGGCATAGTATCGTGCTCCCAGTGTTTTATTTTGATTGTGTATCAAACATACCACTGGCTAAATCAGGGGACTTAATTTGTAAAACCAGAAAGGGAAATAACTCTGGATATCTGACTCATTGACCAGTCAACACCATTAGTTACATGTAAATGGTTGTACAGTTTTCATTGTGTGGATTAGTTATTGAAAACCTGAAAGGGAAGTAACTGTGGATATATGTAAATTCAACCAGTTAACCATGTGCTTATGTGGTAAATGGTTGTTCTTTGTGTGGATTAGTTAGCAAAGACTAAAGAGATGGATAAATACTTTCTTACAGATCAATCATCAAGCCTGAGAATTTCAGATTTGATCGGTAACTTCTTTTCGGTTCCTTGTTTTCTATGGATGGGAAACTCTGGGAAACAGAATTTGGTTCTGTGTAAAAACTGTATCATTGCAATCCTATTAATGGGAAACGGAACTTCGGTACCGTGTTTTTCTTTTTACGGTAACGACACGGTTCCGGAAACGATCGGTTCCGTGAAATTCTCAGGCTTGAATCATGGTGAATGATTTGAATATTGGGAGAAGATCACACCTTAAGAAGAGGTTGGATGCAAACATAATTCATTTCAGTAGAAGAATATTGAATTGAGTTGAGAAGATGAATTGGGAATGTTGAATAGATCACCATGTAAGTTTGTAATAGCAGAGTTTGACTTCATTTGTTATTGTTTTTTTTGTGAGGGTTTTTTTGGTTATGTTTTTTTAGTAATGGGAGGTCTTCTCTGCTATTAGTTTAGACAGGTTTTTTTCTTCTCTCTTTTACAGAAAAGCTTAATAAGTTAAAGAGCAAGTCCAGTTAAAATTCTGTGGATACAGATGTTTGGTCTGAAAGAACCTACAGAATACATATGTTAGGTCTGAGAGGCAGTTTTCTTGAAGGGAGATAGTGAACTAAAATAATTGGGTTAATAATATGACAAGTTATTATCATATTGATGATAACTCTTCATTTATTTACTGATAAAATTTTGATGTATTTTCAAACTTCCTCTTCGAACAAATAATTTGGCATTATTTGATGAAAAATTAAAACATTATCAGTTAATAAATCACAGAAGTTTTGTTTATGTCCATTTGAATATTTTTGCTCTCTATGTGGTATAACCTTCTCTAAACTGTTTAACAAATAAGAGTAAACCTTCAAGAGACTGCCCCTTAAAGAGTACATGTATGACACCGATGGAAATGTTGTCAGCCAGATATAATGATTTGTGAAATGGAATGATTGATGCAAATCAGTTCATAAATAAATATCATAGACCATGCTATCATATATATATATCATTATTCTTGGTGCAAGACTGCACCAATCTGGGTATTGCATAAATTATACAGTGTACATCAAACAAACCCTTGTGCTTTCATCTGAGGGGTTACAACAACAACTTCCCTATTCTCAACATTTCTGCAGGGAAGAACCGATTTTACACCATATCTCAATACATATTTATGCAGCTCCACAATATAGTATGAAACTGAAAACTACCATTTGTGGAGAAGATATTTTATCTGTGTCACCCGCCAATGTGGATCCATCATCATCACGTCATATTTTTGTTGGAGAAAGTGGGAGCTGTTTATTTCATAATTGGATTAATTTAAATGACCCATTATTTGATAGTATATGTGTACAATATATGTAGTGCTCGTAGTGCACATGGACTCTCTTCATACATTTATGGATTGTTACATGCAACTGCTAATATGATATCACATGGGCCAAACTGTTTTGTTTACTTTTTGTGGGAGTTGCATCTAGGTCATTTATTTCTTATTTTAATTATATACATCTTAGAGATATTGTTGTAGTTGTAATATTATGAAAGAAATAAACTGGCTATTATTGAGGCATGTCATTCATAAATCATAATTATTGCCCACTTCTCAGCCAATGAGATTCCTGGAACCATTGCATATTTATTTTGTGATATTATTTTGGCTACATTTATAAATTAGTTTTCTTTTTTTAGCCACTCATGTTAGGGAACACACAACTATTTTAGTTTAAGTGATCAAATAGATACTGTACATGTCTGGCTACAGAAAAAGGGAAAGAAGAATTTTAAAGTTTATGGCCATATTTTTCATTAAAACATTTATGAATATAACATTTTCTTGTTTTTGTTGAAATAATGCCATATTATTATGAAATCTTTTGACAGATTTCATGTAGGCGAAAATAGTAACAAATACATGTAATGTTAATATAGGTGCTTTTTTTCATTGTTTATGTAACCATTTCACTGATGGCTCTGTGACCCCCTGTCCTTTTAAAGCTCAATGAAGCCCCTTAAACGAGTCACAACATTTGTATACATAACTTTAGATTGGTTAGTTTTATTTTGATAAGTTTTTGCTATACATTGATTTACCTCTTAATATCATATTAGGTTTTTTTTTATTTGTGTTTTCATATTGTGTGTGGAAAATGCTACGTACAAAACCGAAACATTATTTTACACAATTTTGATGCCATAATGAGTGACTGTTCATCATGCACTTTTGGATGAAATGGTGCATTCATCCTATTTTGCTGTCTAAAATAAGAACTTGCCTTTCCTTTAGAGCTTTGGATTAATCATTTATGTTTCTTAAACCTCTAGGGCCATTATAGCCATGTGTATGAGCAGGTATACATGTGTTATTTTCTACGCAAAGTTGACATGCTGTTTTCTGATTATTGATTTTTTTTCAATAATTTATGCCCTTCATTATAATATTACCATGAAATCTGCTTTTTTATACTTTTCACTTAAGCTTTTTTGCAAACATGAATTAGAAATATTATGTGTTCACATTGTAAGAGAAAAGTGTGAACAATGTCGGATAATTTGATTTCTTACAAACATGTACTTGTGTACTTATGTGAGTTTGACTTAATAGTGTGTTATAGTAATTTTCTTTTATTAGAAAATTGATCTTTTGGTTATGAATTCGGGCCTCGTACATGAATTTTCTAGTTTTGTGAATTTTACATCGACTTTTAAAGACTAGTTTCAATACAATTTCAATAGTCGTTTCCTGCTGAACACCACAATTGTGTAGATACAGTAATAAATACATGTTAATTATAACTACCAAGTAATGCCTGTAACTTTTCCATGGAAACTGCCTCCTCCTCGAAAACCTTTGGGACCATTTGATTGGCTGTTTGTTAAAAGTCAAACAGAGGCTGTGATTCAAACTGAACCAATCCGCTACAATCACTGCCATTTGTAGAAAGGAACTATTTTGTGATGTATACATTTTAACTCCAATTGGAATCTGTAACTACTTCGCTCATCACATTTGAAAACAGGAGTTTATTTAGGTTCCATTTCATAAAATTTGACTGAACTATATAAAGCGCAGACATTTTTAAGCAATGCAAATTTTCACTTGTATTCCTGACATTTTTACTGTATTTTGCACAATTATTGTTAAAACTTGTTTTTAATTTATATATAATATTTGTGTGAATGTAGAATCTGTTCTGTAAAGTGAATTTTAGTAACCAACATGTAAATGTGAAATCACTCATTCTCCCATGTGGAGCCGCCAAAATGAAACCGACCAGAATACCATGAGAATTGTGCTTGTTCAACATCATCAATTTACATTGTTAAATCTTAGAAAGAGTTTTCACTCCAACATCATAAATTCTATAAAATACTAAGGTTAGATATATTGGTTTTTTTCCTGAATGCTTGTACATATTCAGAACACGTTCAGCCAGGCTATGACAAAGAATTACATAACATCAACATACATTTTTCAGCATCTTTGGCATTCCTCTAATGACGTTACTGATAGTGAATTATAACGTCAAGTTTTTGTGAGCACTCCAAAACAACATCATGCTTCTCACATCAAAGAACCGCTTTTCTCAATTTTAGGAGGGAATGGATGCTGGCTGATGATCTAGAAATGTATTTATTTAAGCATCTTCCATATAATATTTAGGCTGAAGTGTTAGAATAAAAATAACGTACAGTTTTCTGACCTTTGTTTATTGTTAAAAGATCAGTAAAATGTGTATTATTCACTATAATTTGATAACTCAGACCTTCGGCCTCTGATCTTGAACATGTTGAACTGAAAACATTGGAACAATCCCCATTTTACCGCCTCTTTATCAATCAACAAAGGTCAGAAAGCTGCACATTAGTTCTTAATAAATCAAAATACTATGCTGTTCATTCATTATACAGACAGTTTTTAGCACAACCAACTGTCAGTATGAACTATTTAAAATTTTGTAAAAACATAAGAATATTAAAGAGTAAACCAATACGAGCCTTGAAGCTAAATAACATCAGAATGTATTTTACATGTACATCTGATGCTGGTACTTATTTTAAATCATGGTATTTCACATATGTTCTAGCTCAATAAAAACATGTTTGTAGAAACAGAGTTCATTTTTTGTAATAACTGTGCTTTACACAGTGTCTAGAGCGTTTTGAAAAATTGATTTTCTTGAGATTTTGTTTGGATGTTTAGAGCTGTATTACTTTTTCTAACATGTCTACCTGAATTTCACTGACATTTTACCTGTAATTGATATACTTGCATTATGTTAACAGCATAATTCTTTCTAAGTCAGCATAATCTTTTTCTATGAAATAACAATCTAAAACTGATGGTCTAAACAGAAGTACCTTCCCAAAAAATTTCAGCCAAACATCAAGTACATTACTAGGTGAAAATATGAGACGATCTGATGGGTTGTTGAATACAAAATGTAATGTTTGCATTATCATGGCCTTTAATGTATGGTATTGCTCTAAAACAGGCTGTTAAACTGTATAAAAGAAAGGCATTAAAACTGAACCACTTAAGTAAACTTTAGGTAGTTACTGTTTGTATAGTAACAATGTAACATGGCATCAGTCATACAAGTGAAATAACCTAAAGTACATACATGTAAATGTATAGCTTAAACCCTGTAACAAACTAGCACAGGCCTTATCGTTTAATATACTAAATTTTGTTTCTCCAATTTAAGTTTGAACTTTTATGTTTCAATTCTGGTTATTTTTCTGTTAATAATATGCAAAGATAGAAAGTAATAAACAATGAGGTAAACAGTTTTAAAATAAGACTCTTTTTAAGTTGGAACAGCCTTTAATTTAATAGGTTATCTCTCTAAAGTTATACCCTTTCAGATTTTTTGGGGGGGGATTTTGTTTTACAATTCTTTTCATTTTTCTGTTATAATTATGCAAAGATGTTTTAATGTTAAATTTCAGTTATATATGTTATTTTCTCCTGTTAGTTTTTTGAAAAACAGTATCACCAGAGATTTCACAAACAAACAAAAAAAAAGATAGGCTAAAAATAGATCTAATCTAATTGTCCATATTTTATTTCACCTTTTTGTACCAGCTTTCCCAAATTATTAATTTTCAGATTGTGGGAGTTATTAAAATGGTTAATGATTAAAAGAAGTATTTGTATTTGAACTGCCAATGTTTAGCTTCCCCTTGGATTTACCCCAGAACTTGTTTGAAAGATCCTGACATACATGTAGATTTGAAGATGTTCGAGGATTTGTTCTGGAAGCCTCAATTAAAATACTTCTGAGCATGGCATTCAACACCAATCAATCAATCTTACTGGGATGTTCTGAGAAACATACGGAAAGTTTGGTTTGACACAATCTGATTAAAATCAGATCTCAATTAGCTCCCGATATATTTAGATCCTAGGACATCGTATAGCAAACCGTATTAATTGGTTGACCAATCACAGAACCGCTTCCCAACACTGGGAATTCCCATTGGACTACCCTGGCGAGAAAGTGTAAGCAAGTGTCTGTGTTTATAGCAGCATGTTACCTGGCTTTCATTTGACAATGTTAAGGGCTGTCAGTACCTGTCATTGAACACCGTTTACTCCAGGATTACCTCAGATCTACATAGCAACAATTACAATACTGGTGAGCTAATATTATATAGATCTGATTTTAATCAGATTGAGTCTGACAGTTAAGTACTGTAGACTGTGTAATATGCATGTCGATATGCAATAACAGGGCATATAGACGCTTAGACAATTAAACTTGTCTACTTTTGCATGCAAGCGAGCCGCGTAGACAAGCATAACGGTCTATCAAATCAACGGTAGTAATCTCGCCCAATCCCTGTCGGCTGAGATGCGCTATTGCTAGCATTTTTTTTAGGGGTTCATTCACTTCCTTGGAAGCTGTAAACCACAAACCCGACTAGTTTAGGGGTTCAAATCCATAACCGATTTTTTAAAATGTCTTTCTTTGTTGAAGCTTATTCCCAGCTGTTGTGTTGAATGATGTGAACACACCACTACAGGCAAGTTTTGGCGCGTTTTTGTTGTCATCTAACAAGGTGCCTGGGAATATAATAAAGTCATTTTAAAATTCAGTTATGGATTTGAACCTTGTGGTTTACAGCTTCCAAGGAAGTGAATAAACCCAACCATCAAAAAAATGCTAGCAATAGCGCATCTCAGCCGGCAGGGAATGGGCAAGTTTACTACCGTTATGGTTGTCTACGCGGCTCGCTTGCATGCTAAAGCCGACCAGTTTAATTGTCTAATAGACACCAAGATTTATCAAAGGCTAATACTGCATAAATGATCAAGTGTATTTGTTTTTCTGCCTCATTTGGTGTGAAATCTATGGTGCAGCCTTTTTAAGGCCTCTCTTTTTTGATGATGTTGATTTCTAGTACATGTACATGTTACTGAAGTTACAGGTTATTTTGGGACTGCTGATTTTAATCTGTTACTTGGTTTTATTTTTAAATATGTAGACTTCTTACAATTAATTCAAGATAAAATGTTAAGAAATTAAAATACATTAGATTCTGATAATCTTTTTATATAATTGAAGCATTATGATTATGTAGCGGTTCAGCAGTACATTCACAAGCTGAGAAAATCACTGTGACGACATGTTTGTTGTTGAAATATTAAATTTTTGTGTCGTTTAGAAAGTCACCAATCTCACCATTAACAGTATTTTCATTATTTTTGGAAAACACTTTCTTAATAAGAACAGATTTTTGTTCAGGAAAATGGTGCAGACGGGCACTGAACCCATGGCCATTAGAGTCGAGCACTGAAGCACCAGCAGTAAATGCCAGCCACCTAGACCACTTCCTCAACGGGCCTTCATTTACTGATGGCGATTTGGTGCTGGACACCTGGCTTAGTTTCCTAGCTGTATAAGACTTGCCCTGCAAAATTTTCTGAACTAGAAAAGAATCTGTTCTAACTAAGAAAGTTTTATCTCACAATAAAATAAATACTGTTGTTTGTTGTTAACCTACTTGTGTGCCCAATGCCCATTGAAGGTCCAAATATAAAATAAAGCAAACAAAATATAGTGTGAAGTTCATGTCTTAATAATACAAAATACATACATTTTTAATGAAACAAATGTTTAAATAATGTTATTTTTTCCCTACATTTCAATTTTTTTAATTGTCCATGTAACTAGATATATTATATATAAATGCAAATTTACTAATGTGAATAAAATTATGATGTGAATAAACCTAAACAAGGCACAATGGAAATCCAATACAAATACTGTATATAAATATGATAACTTGAAGAGATATGAAATGTGTGGGCATGAATATTAATTTTTTAAGCTTTTGAAATTTGTGCATGTACGTAACATTCAATCATAACGTGTGTGTGAATTTTTTTTTAAAATATTTTAATTGGCAGTTTAGCCTGCTCACTGGTATTAAAGCTGCCTGACTTAAAACTATTGTCTTTTCAATCAGTTAGACAATGCTTTAGATTTGACTTCAGACAGAGGATAAACTGAATTGAACGCCACCCTCTGGGTTTTGTCTTAAGCATACGTAATTGTCTTGACAACACAATGACTTCACTACTGGGCATCATGGTTATTATGTTGAATGTAAGCTATGCAATCTTCATAAAACATGTCCGTATAGGTTTCTATGAGTTGTATGGCAACCTCATGGGATAGGGTGAATCTGTGGACAGCACTTTATATATGAGGGGGAAACTAAAAGTCTGTCTGTCTAAATACCCAAGTCCTTGTAAAAACTACTCCGATGTTTGACATTCATCATTTGGATATCGACTAGATGTCTTCTCTTCGTTCTTTCCTTCGTTTTTATTTATGTAAGAAGATTTTGAAGCGCCACAACACAAGAAATCCACATTAGCTCTCGGGCGTCCCCAAAGATTGTGGTCAGGAATTCTCTGACAAAACACTCTAACTTAGTAGAATTTTCAGAAAAATATATTTTTGGTGGATAAAAAGATTGTTAAAGGTATTCCCAAATGGTCTATACCAACAAATCGTCTTAAAGTAGGCCTACACCATTAACTGCTGTGCGATTTACAAAATGTTTCATTAAAAAATTTGCATTAGTTATGGATATATTAGGCTTTAAAAATCAGGTGAAGTAACAAGGGGGTTTTCGTCCCAATACTATTAGCATGGCGTCATTGACCTCACCAGGGGAAAGTTGGATAAGTAGAATGTTAAATAAGACACTTTAGAAGGATCGGAAAAATATGGGACTTTTTTTAAAAGGTAGCTTATCATGCTATACTTATAAATTTAACCCTTTTATCCAAACTTAAAACCCTCTTGGGAGACCCTTTAAAGATGTTGACAGTAGTTTAATAAAGCAAGTAAATTGCTAAAAGTCTTTCTCTATTTTTGATTTTATGCAAAAAAACTTGCACAATTTGTTCTGTATTTTCCGTAACTTTCCCTTTATCTACAAAGCTGCCTTATTTTTGTTGATCGTGTCACTTAAAAAAAAAAGATAAATCGAACACTCTCCTAATAAGGATAAGCAGTTTTTGTATTTATTAACATGGAACCTGATGTCAAGTTTCATAGGATTTTAATACAAAACTGTCCATTTTCAGACATATAAATTGTTACTATTTTAATTTTTAGACCTTTTACATCCTTAGAAACTATTTGAGAAATATTAAAATCCGGCAAAAGTCTTGTGAAATTCTGCACAAAGCTGGAAATTAGCAGAAAATAAAACATGGTAAAGGCCACTGCCACAAATTTTATTGAATTTTGTGTAGTTTATAGTCGGATTGTAATTTTTGTAGGATAAAATAAGCACAATTTTTATGCCATGACTGCACTTGGTGTTACCATCAAGTTTAAACTTGCACATAGTTATTTCTGATAGTGTGAAATATTGTTATCATTTTTGTTTATTTTATTAAATCTTGCAACACCACCATACCCATGTACTTCAGAATTGAGCCATAGTTTTAAAGAAAATGTGATTGACATCCTTTTATCACAGGTTCATTCAGCGCAAATGACAATGAATGTTATGTACCCTTTGATTAAATGGCTATAAGATACAAAATATGATGAATTTTGAGTTTGGTTTAGGGGTCATCAATAAATTTCTGACCATTTTCTGTATATTTGTATAGAGTTTCATGGTATGGGATATGTGTTACAATGAATGACCCCTAATTTTTGTGTGGCCTGTTGTTCATAGTGTTGTGAATATTTATTTTGTACAGTTGTCAGAAAAAACTCCCCTCACTGTCCCTCCCCTATACTGTGCACAATCCCTCTCATACTATTCATGTTTCCTGGGGTACTTTTACAAATCTGTAGTCACCCCTAGATAGTTTTATATGAAAACCAATAAAATGCACTACATTTTGTTTGATGACAATTTCGTT
>JAVFBY010082566.1:0-12337 GCA_034781015.1 Tonicella lineata
TTGATGTAAAATTATTCTGTGCTAGTACCTTTGTTTGACATATGTCAAGGACATTACATATGAATCGCTTTTAACAATGTCCTTTAATACTGTCTTGTGATTTATCGGGTGATTTTACATGTGTATTATTCTAGTCCTGATGTTTATGGTTGAACATGTTTATGTTGACATTGTGTACCATAGGCTATACTGAGAATAAACTTTATTCTTAAAAACAAAAGATTATTATATTTTTTTTTATCCTTTATTGAAGATATGAATTGACGATAGGAAAGCAACACTGTCTACAGTAAATTGTAAATATATTTTTTCTATATCTAAATCTAAGAAATAATATATCTCTTATAATATGGTGTGATGAATGTACATGTACTTTTTTATTTTTCCTGAAGTCTTTTGCAGAAACCTGCGCAGGACGTGATGGATGAGGATTGGTCTTCCGGCAAGGTTTTTTATTCCCCTTTTGTTTACATTAATTACATTCCTCGTGTTTCGCTCATAGACATATTTCATTGTCTTCGATTAATGACCAAAGAATAAAGTTAACTTGTATCGACTTCTTAACAGTCGGTGCCATAGCTCAGTTGGTAAAGCGCCTGTCTAGTAAACGGGAGGTCGAGGGCTCAACTCCCTCTGGCGCCTATCTGTCATTTTTTTATTCCATTTTTTTTCTTTACATAACTTAATTTTACCAACAATTACATACGGTTTTAAAATAATGTAAATTGTTGACTTTGATGTAAAATTATTCTGTGCTAGTACCTTTGTTTGACATATGTCAAGGACATTACATATGAATCGCTTTTAACAACGTCCTTTAATAATGCCTTGTACAACATTGATATTTATCGGGTGATTTTACATGTGTATTATTCTAGTCCTGATATTATGATTGAACATGTTTCTTTTGACATTGTGTATCATAGGCTATACTGAGAATAAACTTTATTCTTAAAAACAAAAGATTATTATTTTTTTTTATCCTTTATTGAAGATATGAATTGATGATAGGAAAGCAACATTGTCTACAGTAAATTGTAAATATCTTTTTTCTATATCTAAATCTAAGAAATAATATATCTTTTGCCTGAGAACCCTGTGCAGGACGTGAAGGATGAGGATTGGTCTTCCGGCAAGGTTTTTTATTCCCTTTTTGTATACATTACTTACATTCCTCATGTTTCGCTCATAGGCACATTTCATTGTCTTCGATTATTGACCAAAGAATAAACTTAAATTTTATCGCCTTCTTAACAGTCGCCGCCAAAGCTCAGTTGGTAGAGCGCCTGTCTAGTAAACAGAAGGTCGAGGGTTCAACTTCCTCTGGCGCCTTTCAGTCATTTTTTTTTA
The DNA here is from genome assembly GCA_034781015.1 of Tonicella lineata. NCBI lineage: Eukaryota > Metazoa > Mollusca > Polyplacophora > Chitonida > Mopaliidae > Tonicella > Tonicella lineata. Next base: position 1,351 of record JAVFBY010082566.1, read on the forward strand.
TTCCATTTTTTTTTCTTTACATAACTTAATTTTACCAAGAATTACATACGGTTTTAAAATAATGTAAATTATTGACTTTGATGTAAAATTATTCTGTGCTAGTACCTTTGTTTGACATATGACAAGGGCATTACATATGAATCGCTTTTAACAACGTCCTTTAATACTGTCTTGTACAACATTGATATTTATCGGGTGATTTTACATGTGTATTATTCTAGTCCTGATGTTTATGGTTGACATTGTGTACCATAGGCTATACTGAGAATAAACTTTATTCTTAAAAACAAAAGATTATTATTTTTTTGTTATCCTTTATTGAAGATATGAATTGACGATAGGAAAGCAACACTGTCTACAGTAAATTGTAAATATATTATTTCTATATCTAAATCTAAGAAATAATATATCTCTTACAATATGGTGTGATGAATGTACATATCATGTTCTTTATTATTTTTCCTGAAATCTTTTGCAGAATCCTGTGCAGGACGTGAAGGATGAGGATTGGCCTTCCGGCAAGGTTTTTTATTCCCCTTTTGTTTACATTAATTACATTCCTCGTGTTTCGCTCATAGGCACATTTCATCGTCTTCGATTAATGACCAAAGAATAAACTTAACTGTTATCACCTTCTTAACAGTCGGCGCCATAGCTCAGTTGATAGAGCGCCTGTCTAGTAAACCGGGGGTCGGGGGTTCATCTCCCTCTGTAAAATTAGTCATCCTCTAGTCTGTGATAGTATCTTTGTTTGACATATGACAAGAACAATTGTATATGTTTATATAGGTGAATAAAGTCTTTTACTAAAAAAAAAGAAAAAAAATTACATATGAATCGTTTTTAACAACGTCCTGTGTACATTGATATTTATCTGGTGATTTTACATGTGTATCCTTCAAGTCCTGATAATATGGTTGAACATGTTTATGTTGACTTTGTGTACTATAGGCTATACTGTGAATAAAATTTAATTTAAAAAAATATATATTTTTTTATTTTATGTCTCATTTTAAGTCTCATTTTTATGTCTCATAGACATATTTGATTGAGTGTATTCGTCGGTTATTGAGCACAAAATAAACTTAACTTTATTAACTTTTTATCAGTCGGCGCCAAAGCTCAGTTGATTAGAGCGCCTGTCTAGTAAACAGGAGGTCGAAAGTTAAACTCCCTCTGGCGCATTACGTCATTTTTTTTACTTTACTAAATTTAACCTAAAAATACATAGAGTCGCTTTTAATAATGTCTTGTACAACGTTGATATTTATTTGGTTATTTTTAATGTGTTTTTTTCTAGTCCTGATGTTTATGGTTGAACATGTTTATGTTGACTTTGTGTAGGCCTACCCTAGGCTATACTGAAAATAAACTTTATTCTTAAAAAAAGGATTATTTTTTTTGTTTACATTCATTATATCCCTCGTTTTTCGCGGACATCATTGATTGGTTAGACTCGACAGGCGCCATTTATATTTTTTTTATTTTTATATTTTTTGTTTCACTTTTCTAAATTTCACCAACAACTACATATGAATCCACACAATGAAAGCCACGTTGTATACAATCAATTACAATTAACTTTTTCTGTATCTAAATCTAAGAAATAACAAATCACGTACATTAATATGGTGTGATAAATGTACATATACTTGATTATTTTCCTGATAAATTTTGCACAACTCTATGGAGGACGTAGAGGATGGGGATTTGTCTTCGGTAAATTATTTGTTTACATTATTTCGATCCCCGTGTTTTTCGCATAATTATATATCATTGATTTACTGTACTCGTCAGTTATTGTTCAACGAATAAACATTACTTTCATCAACATTTTTTACTCCTGCGCCATAGATCCTTTCTATAGTAAACAGCGGGTCGAAGGTTTGACTCCCTCCCTCTAGCGCCTTTTACTTCTTTATCCGTTACTTAATTTCACCACCAACAACATACATGTATGAATCCGCTAAACCAAACCAACATTGTAGACAATACGATGTTAATAATTTTTCTCTGGATACAAACTGAAGAAATACCATATCACATACATGTACATTATGGCGAATGTTAGGTTATTCTAGGGGATCTAAATTAATTACATCATTTTTTTTAAAAATAAACATCACTGATTGAGCGAAGTCATCGGTTATTGACCAATAAATCAACTTTCACCAACCTTTTCGTGGACGGCTCCGTATAGCAAGAGAATGAGAAATGGTTTTCTGTCAAGAATTTTGTATTCCTTTTGCGTTAACATTAATTATATTTATCTTATACATTTACGTGAAAAGGCCTACATAAGCAAAAATAATGTTTTTCTGTTATTGACTAATAAATTAACTTCCTTTCATCAACGTTTTATCAGCAGGCGTCATAGCTCTGTTGGTTATTGACTGTTAATGAAAACCATATAAATCCTTTAATTGTATTGTTGATTGTTCATGCCACATTATTTATGTTATCAAGGCAACAATCATATGCCATAAATGTTCACCAAAATCTCCTATGTGGTGGAGTGGTCACGAACGTTCGTTATACATAGTGTACTCTTCGGTCCATATCTCTTTCTCACCTCATGGATAGCCGTTCGAGTTTTCCCGCGGACTGTAAGTAAAATGTTATGCCTGTAACCAGCAGGTGTCATGGGATTTTATGGATTTTTACCAGGTTTCTGCTCACAAAAAATCCTGGTCATTGAGTTGTAACTGGGACCGTTAGTCTAACACCGAGTACTCTGTTATAGCGTATGATGTGACGTATAGCACACAAGAAAATCGACTGGGAACAATATTTAACAGTCGGCAAGCAATTCGCGGATTGTTGGCTAGCAAAACACAGAATAGACGAGGATTAAGAGTACAGCATTCCTCATTATATACAAAAGTCACTATAATTTGCCGGTCCCCAAATGCCTTGGACATGGCCTAAATGGGAGTTACATACTTCCAGTTAATATACTGCTAGTTAAACTTAGTTTTCACAAGAAGCAGAAATCTGAAGCTTTTCGTTAATTAAACCCCGAACTGGAGTTTGTTTTTATGACCGAAATTTGCTCTTTTTATATTTGAAAGAAATATAATAGAAAAAATCCCGTAAAGGGTGCGAGGGCTATAAAGTGTTCTGAGCAATAAGGCAAAACAGCCCATCAATCACTGCCCCATAAGGTCTTCATACAAACCATGGTTAATAAGCGGATGTGTGAAAGGGCTCCTTTGTGCCAGAATGATAAACTCAAAGTCATATCCATGCTTTATTTATTCATTTCCTTTTTATTTCTTCTGTCAATTGTACCGGGTCGCGCGCTGGCGTTCTATAACCACGTGACCAATGGTGCTGAAAAAATGCGAAGAAATATTTTGGTATTAAAGAATAAAGGGAGCAATTGGACTTCTTTGAATAAATTTGCCGCGATGTAAAACCTTTCGCGAAAACAGATTACCGCGAATTAATGCGGAAAGCGCCCTGGAGTATGAATAATCGTTCGCGGTTATCTTTTGTGATAGATGTTCCACTGATCTACCTTTGCTGGGATAAGCCAAGTCAAACGTGTAGGCTGAATGACGTTCTTGGTGTTGATTACCTCAATGGAATCTCGCCAATCTAAATCAATTAAGTCTGAATTAAGATGAAAACAGCACATATTAAGGGGCTAGAAGTCATTTAAGGCTATTTGATTACAGAAAACGAGAAGCGATCTGAGAAATGTAATTCTCATTATGGGGCAATTGAGGCGAGAGTTCTCGGGTTGATTAGAATTGACTTCTACACTACAAGCTAACATTTAATGATCCCTGCTGCCGTTTCTCCTTTCGTCTAGATCTGTTCACTCTTTTTTTGTTCATTTCGTCAAAAAATATAATTAACATTTAAAGGAAAAAATATTAAAAAACTATCTTTTTATTTTATTGTTTGTCTTTGTAATATATTTGGTTAATTAAATATGTGAGAGAGTGCATTCACAAAACAAAATACCCCCAATTATACGGTGAACTGTGCCAATCTGACAAACTGACCAGAACAGTTGTGAAAAGATTAATCTATAAGAATTATTTTGCATATTTATTTTCCCAAGATATTAAACGTTATATATATAGAGGGCCAAATCACCATTAAATCGGAATTAGGGATATTAAAGATATCTTTTATTCCAGAGTTATATATTTTTATATTTTGAAGACTCAAAATATATAAATATAGTTTTGTATAAAATGTTAGACTGAGACGATTCATTTTTTTTAAATAAACGTATAGATTTTTACACGGAATTTTGTACGTATAGATTTTTGTTAGTTTTTTGTAGAATTTATACAATTTCGTAAGGAATACCGGTATATTTTTGCAAATGTCGAGGGTAAAAAAATGTATAGATGTTTGCACGGAATTTTGTATGGAATACCGGCATATTTTGCAAATGTCGAAAAAAATGTGCATAGCCCTACAGAGTACATTGGACCTGTTCCCTTGTTCTTGTAGACTTATAGAAGATCTTTAAAATAAATCACGCAATATATAAAGAACGCTTCCACGTACGATGTTATAATCAACAACCACTAAAATGCGATGAAAACCTTTTAATTTGTTGGTTCACTGGATGGTTAATAATGAGGCCTATGATGATGTGTTGTGATTGATTTTCATTTCCAGTCATCTTGAATGAGTCTATGTGATTTAACCCTAACAAGCCAACCAAATTGATTTATACTGAACCAAACGGGCTTTTATCCACACAGAACCTACTGGATTGAAAAATATCTAATTCTCGTTACACAACGGAATGTTTTTGAACCGCAGACGAGCAAAGATTAAACATATTATAAAGTTCTGTAGATTAGTTTTGTGGAAAATATATAATCAATCATGGGCGCTTGAGAACGCGTATAGTGGCATTCACGTGTATTTTTATATAACAAAAATGTCCCTGTTAAAAAAGGTAGACATTTTGTTGAATTAGTCAAATTAAAAGTTAATGTTTGTCAATGGCTCATTTCCTACTTAAGCTAAGATTCCTTACACGCGGTAGCGGTATGCGGTATGCGGTACGCGGTATGCGGAAAAAAATCGAAATAGTGAAAATAAGTTACAATGATTCCATATGTGCGGTAGCGGATGCGTTTTTTCGTGCGGAAACGTATGCGGCAAAATCAATCGCTCCATGTAGCGATCGGTGCGGTATGCGTTTTCAAAACCGGACGGGGTATCCCAAGAAATGACGTCACTGGTGGGGTAATCCCCGACACGTGGTCTAGAAATAGAGAAATGCGACATGTTTGCTCTTAGGAAACGCCCCGCGAAAGAAAGAAAACGCACAGGTTACCGCATATATGGAATCAGAGAAAAAGCATACCGTATACCGCAGCCACATACCGCATACCGCTACCGCATGTAAGGAATCTGAGCTTTAGTCACCTACTGTGAGTCTGTGACTCCTTTATATTCCTAACCAGGCTCACTGGGCGACAATTGTTCCAACCCTCCCCCATAGAGGGAGAGGCTATCTCCCCATGGTGTAATGAGGTTTTAGATATGCTTGAACAATGTAAGACAGCAACAAAAGAGTAGGTCTCTTAAATGATGTCCATACATTTTAAAAATTTTTGAAGTCTTTTTTATCACTCTTGAAAAATTAGCATCTCAATTGAAAAAAAACACACACTATCCATGATCTACATCATCAACCCAAAACAAAATTCCTGTATGACCCGAGTCGACGGGTGACTTTGAACCTATGTGGGAGAGAAAGGGGTCCATGCAGGATAATGGGCTACCAACATAACCGACTTAACAGGGTACAAGATGTGGGTCAGTAAATCCTAATCCGTGATATTTGCTCTGGTGACATTAGCTCCGTGAATTTATTCGGATGAAAATTTCTCTGACGACAACTGCTCCAATGATATTTACTGTGAAGTGTGAAGTCAGTTGTTCTAGCAACAGTTGATAAGTTCTTCATTGCTCCAGTGACTACTGTTAGTACTTATACAAATATAATGCATTAATCATGCAGTTATTGCCGTCGGATAAATTGTTTTCGGAGCAATTTTCATCTGAATAATAGTCTCATTTTCAAAGCAAATATCACATAGCAGGATATATAGTTTGTGGTATAATGTTAACTAATGGTGGGAGTTTTCTGGCAAAGCAGAAAAGAAGTATATTCCCTAATCAGGATGGTACCTGATAAAAAATTAACCAATATGTATTTGCAGTACTCTAATATGGCAAGTTCATCAGTATCAGTTCAATGTTATTCAGAAGCATATCATCAATTTCAAAATCGTTTTATTTATAAAAATTTACAATATTAAATAAAAAAGATGATGTCATTTGATAATATATGCATTGGACAGATCATAATACTTTTTGATGGGGTCTGTGTGTTTCTCCGTTGCTGGGTAAAATGACATAGGCCTACTACAATATTTAAGGTTACAAAATGTCTGTAAATAGAGTACATACGTGTAGGTTAATGTTTAGGTTAATGTTTATCAAATTTATTTAACACAATTATGGTCGCATTCTGGTTATAATTCGTTACAATTTTTTAAGCGGATTGTATTCCCGTGCGGGGCTCAGCCGGCAAAATCCACAGAATTGGCCCCTGTTCTTAATAAGTGCATCCCTTAATAACGTAAATACTGTCAACGGTCACTTTGTAAACAACAGAAATGTCATTACAAGAAAACAATTAGTCTCAAACTCATCTAAAAATTGAACCAGGATATTAGCCTTAAAGATCGTCTATATGAATCGTTTTGGTTTAATTGTATTCTATTGGTACGTGGAATACTCTATTCACTTTTTCCATGTCATGCTTTCTACATATTTCTGCCCATGTTTTCGATTGTTTCATGTAAAACCCAACCTCGATTGGCATGTGTTTTTTTGTATGTGTTTTAGATCATTGCATGATAAAAACACATCTTTTGTTGTTTCTATTTTAAAACACCACAAACGGTTATGGATTCAGTCCATATGATGTATTCAAAGTCAAATGATACTACAGGGCCCAGTTGCTTAAAATGCTATTACAATTATTCCTGGATTAGACGACGTCCCCGAGTCCCGCCATGTTGTAGCCTATCTCTTATCCTAGATTAGGGATTTAATCTGCTATAGTGCTTATCTTGGTTTTGAGAAAACGGTCCTGTATTATATGATAAAATATATGCCACTAAAACATTTCGTGGTGTTAACTTTTTTGTATCCTTCGTTGTGTCCTGGATATATTTTTGGTTGGGAAAGATCTTTTAGGTTATTTGTAAATAATATATGTTATGTTTGCGGGAGGTCTGTTTGGTTAACTTCTTCTCATACAGTTGTTTTTATTGAGAAAAGAAACATTGCGAGCTAGTCCCTATTTAGAAACACCACAAACTGTATAATAAATCTTGCACTTGTGCCATCTGTTATGCTTTTGAACACTACGCTGTTTAACATATCTTCATAGCATTTTGTAACAATCAGGTTCTATCTAGCTTTTCAACGTAGACTAGAACTTTGGGACAAATAGGCGACATGCCAAGCAGTCAGTTTCGTGCACTATTTTAAAGGCGGGAAACACCCTTTTACGGAAAAGCATTTTCCTTGGAAATCTGGTGAATGTGTATAGTTTGTCAAAAAGCATTAAATAGAATGTTAATCTTAGTAAAATTACATTTTAAAGTAAATATTTTAAAAAACATTGCATTGCTGTATTGTCGTATGACATCGTCATAAAGGTCGTGCATATTCTTACAACTGTAATTCGCCGGACGACGACCGAATTATTTGCGTAAATTTGATGCATATCACTACATAAAATGGGCCTCTTTGTGGCCTTAGCCGGTTATATAACGACGAAGGTTTTAATCAAAGGATCTTCACAGCAGTCATTCCAGGCACTGGGGCAGCTTACCCTATTGTCTACCGAGGCAATGACCTGATGGCCAAAACGATAGATCTGTTTTTAAATACTGATTATTTTATTTATTTTATATGATTTTAGTATTCTTCAAAATGTGAGAAAAAAAGGAACATACCTGGATATTTGATAGGTTGAAGACGGAAAAGGATGTGCTTTTTCGTCCCGATAAGCTGTAATTTAAGAGAATAACAGATCACATAATTATAGTTGGCTATAAAGAAGAATAGAGCTGCTTTTATATTGCGAAGCATGACTTGCTGAAACATCAGAATGAGAGTTTTCGTAATCAATACATTTCTGAATGAACAATAGTAAAATAGTAAGGCATGTACATCCAACAAAATGGAAGGTAATGAGTCTTGAGGAATAATGGTAAGCCTACAGACATTGAGGCGAATCAAATCGTGACCACAACATCTTGATGTATCCTTAATAAAGCCAATTGGATACATTAGTTTAATAAGTGTTATACCACAGTACGTTCCACATGATTTGTATTTTATAAAGTTAATAAATCCAAATAATGATTCATTTTGTAGAGAATCCTGATAATTGGATTGATGGGCTTGTGTCGATTGCAAGAGAATGACACACAGAAAATAAGATGCAGAAATAATCTTTATTAAAACAGAAACAAACTAGATAATCAGCTTTGCAAGACACCAAATTCAATTTATGTCCATTCTGATAATGACTCTTTGATACATTGACACGACGGGTCCAATAAGTTTGTATCCATCCATTAAACATCGAAAACCTTAAAACGTTAAAGAAATCGAAAAAAAGAATTAAAATTCCACAATTCTTTGTTTTATTGTATTTTTTTTATAAATGCAGAGAAATAAAATTTGACTCTACCGACTGATCTACCTATCTATCGAAAGAGCGATCCCAAATGTTTATTATATTTATAGTTTTTACATGCTGAAGAAAATGAGTTGCTGAATGAAGAACTGAATTGATTTGGAAACACAATTGGTTAACATCTAATTTTTTCCACGTTAAGTTAATGGATTTAAAGATTCATCATAACTACTACATAATGAGCTAATATCGAAAACATATGTGGAATAGCTCTATGTCTGTATTGCAGCGTAGAAGTTCTGTCTTGCGGAATATGAAGACAAGAAGAGAGTGAGGTATTTACATATCGCAAGTGAGAATTTAACAAAGCATTGCAACAACCAATAGAAATGGTATATAAGCATTCTGGTGCATACAACATGAAACGCAGACAACATGAAGCAATGGGACAATCAAATTCCATGTATTCTCCAGACATTTAAACTGAAATATCCATCCTATGTATTCCACAGAAAAGAAATACCAAAATTGGTAACAATGATAAGGCCTACTCTTGTATTTAGCATTCATAGTAGGCATCTCTGTTCGCCATTGTGTTACTATATGAAAGTCTATCAAAACAAAGTCTGTGGTAAAAAGCAACCAAAACCAGACTGTATAGCAGCTAACTTAACCCTGGAATAATGCAGCTTACTGTATCTACAAACGAAACAAAATAAACTAGCCTACTATAGTCTGTGCAATAGGGCCTATATATTTTTTTATAAATGCAGGGAAAGAAATTTGTGATTATCTTTAAGTCTGTGCTTATGATTTCATAAATTAAACTTGTGCAACAGTCATTATCGAAAATCCATCATTAGGCCCTTGTTAATCTGTAAGAAACGTTAGCATTATAAGTTAGTATAGGCTATCATAATCTTTTCACCTCTGGGTTGAAAACCGTACATGTTTCTTACATGGCTTTGTCATTGCACATTGTGTTATATATATATATATCACTTGTTTGTAAACTGGGTCATTGTATAGCTTGTTTGAGAATGAAGCTAAATAAATAAGACCATAGCCGACTGCTTCAACGATCGATCTATATGGGAACAAAATGGAACAAAATATATTTAATAAATAAGAGAATAGATCTATAGGATCATGCACTTAATGAGTTATTTTATTTTACCAACGCCAATATCAGGGAAACGTGCGGGTAATCTCAGGGACATACGCTTTTTTTAAAGCTATGGGTTATGTGCATGCTTGATAACTCGAGTGGTATTGATTATTTAAACAGTTTAAAGCCCTATAGATACTAGTATGTTACAATAAGCCTATAGCTATAAGCCTATTCAAGCTGTGCGTCTTGTGTATACAATAACGTAAACCTTGATATCGGTATCATAAATGAGACAACTCATATTTTATCGCTTCAGGGTATACATTAAAATGAACATACAGACTGTAGTTGATGTGAAATTCAATTAACGCTTAGGTTAAAAATAACAATTGCATCATTTTGTCGGTAAAATGACACAAAGCAAACATTTTTTTTACAAAACAATATTATAGTCTACACCACTCTACGGTTATCATTCATAATGGCTCTTTATCATAACTTCTGGCCCATTTTTGACTAGGTTAAATGTAAACCTTTACCCAAAACACTAATACATTTACACTTTATGAGCCAACATCATTAAGTCGACTAATCACTTAAATTCTCAAGTACTTATTATCATTAAAATGTTATACTGACTCGTAGCCTACATTTTCTAAGCAAGTTTTTTTTAAATCGTACTATATATATGGACCAGAAACCCCACATTTGTAGTTCTCTATAATATAGTAAATGAAAACCTAAATATTAGTATACTCTTAACTTTCCACAGCAACGAATTAGTGACATGACATATTGGTGACGGCACAATTCAATTATACACTGTCAATCTATGCGAAATTGTTTGCAGTATAATCAGCTAAATTTTATGAAGATCCGATTCCGTTTTAATAAACCGGAGGATTTTTCCCGATTGTGACATCACTTCCTATCGGCCCACACACCGATAAAGAATCCTATCAAGTATATCCATGTCCAATCTGACCACGATGGAAACAAACTTCGTGGTTTCGCGTCAGGTCTCGCGCGGGTAGATTTCCACCCACTTCGATCATTTATCCAATCATTGCGACATAGCGACCAAAGAAACCAAATTCAATATTGCCCTCCGTCGGCTTCATTTGATCTCAAGGAGCTGTCTAGACAGCACTGACAAAAAGCGGTATACA
>JAVFBY010082677.1:0-12336 GCA_034781015.1 Tonicella lineata
GGGTCGGGGGGGGGGGGGGTGGGGGTGGGGGTGGGGGGTGGTGGGTGTTAATCAGTTAAGAAAATACAATGTCTTCTTCTTGTAAATCAAATAATTAAATACCCACTGTCATATACTGTATTTAGCCCTTAAAAGGGACTCTTTAAAAAACCAAATGGGTGATTTATGGAGAAACCAAATGAACATTTAAAAAAAAAATCAAATGGTTGAATTAATAAATTTCTCTTTGAGTCAACTTTTCACTTATGAAAGTGTGTTTTTCTATAACCGGTTGATCTCCATGCTGTACATGCTGCTTATTTTGAGACAAGGCAGTCCTGTTACCCTCACCTATTGAGCTGGGATAGTGATCATAGTCAAATCTAATTGTTTGGTTTTTTTCTTCTTCAAATGAAACAGGACACAACTCTAAACCTGGATATAACCTGGAGGTTCAATTCAAACATTGTGGAAGTAACCATGAAATGTTACAAAAACAGTACTCTAGGAGTAAGGGTGATTGGGTTGACACAGACTCTTTTATCATATATCACTTCTTTACCATTTATCACTTCTTAACCACTTTATCACTTTCCCAATGATGATTAAATATTTATGAAAAGTAATGGTGATTGAAAACTTCTTTTTTAAATAATTGCTTGAACTGTGAATACAAGTGGATATTATTGACTGAGAGATATTGTTGGGTTTATTAGCTGCAGCAGACTTGAGTATTCAATACGTTTCTAGGATTAATGAGCGTATTGCGTGTTGATGTGGCCGTGATCGTCATTCTAATACGGTGGCATCCTAACCGTGAGATATTCCTTACATAATAAACAATTAAATAGAACACTATAACATGCCATTCATAATCAGCCTCAAATAATTTGTTGCAATCTCAATCATGCAACATTCGAGAATACTGATAATACACATCCTCATTTAATCTCGAAGTACATTCACAACATGCGATACTATCACATGAATCATGGTTAACTTTAGAGCCTGATATGATTTAAAACAAGTGCAATAGTTGGGAATAGTGATAATATATCCTGATCAAACCTATCATGTTAACAAAATGTTACATTTTGAGATACTTTCAGCAATAACATTGTTACAACAGCAACACGCAAGATTTTACAAAAATGAATTGGCCATCCAGCTGGGATTTCGGTCAGGGTGATTTTGTTACATGTACAACTTCATATGGAATTTATATCATTCTCTCTCCTTTATATTTTACTATTTTTTTAAAATTCATTGGTGAATACTTCTTTTTTTTCTTCTTAGGGAAATGGTGCAAATTTATGTGGAAAATGGGAAGTGTCCCAATATGGGCCCGTGAAAGCTTAAAAAATAGGCTGAGTTAGCAAGAAAGAACTTAAAGCCTTGCTTGGCCGGAAAACAATTCCAGGGCCAGCCAGTTACCACTCTACCCCAAAAACACAGTCGTCAGTCCGCGTTTTAATTAGTAAATTACATATACATGTAATGAGTGGTTCTAATATTTTTACATTCTTGTATTTAACTGCACTTATTATATTTGATATTACATTCAGCAGTATTTCATCTAAATATATATATTTGAAAAACATTTATGTACTGAAATTTATCGCAGCTACATGTACACTGCTATTTAATATTACAACAAACTAATAATTATTAATACTGGGGTAAAAAAACTACATGTACCCGAATAATACGATTTTTGTAAAATACATGGTAAAGACAAATTGTATGCACACATCCAATTATTATATGTTTACCTAAGTTCTGGCATGCCAAGCAGTAATTTTCTCACTTGATTGATCATTGTTTACTCAGTAAAAGTATGATAAGAGCATGGATGACAGCTTTTCTCTATTATTTATCTCTTACTTTTCCTCCAACATGTCCAAATATAAACCATATGTTCTATGACTTTCAGAACTTCCTCATGTCCCTCACACAATGTAAAGCTATTTTAATAATATTTTGTTAAGAAAATAAATGAAGGTTAATAACATAAATGCAGTTTATGAAGCTTCTGGTACATTTAGCAGTGCCTTGTCATTTATGATGGCTTACTTTAATGAGATTTTGATAATAAGATGTTATAGTTTAGGCCGTAAACATGTTAATGGGCGTTCAAATTTAGGTAACATAGTTTCTGTTAAAATAAAATAATTAGTACTGCAGTGATGTATTGGAGAAATTCATGTTGGTGAAAATCCGACAGATGCATAACACAATTATATGGATTTCAACTTCTATATTTATTATGGAGCAATGTTTCAGTGCAAATACTAGCACCTTTTAAGCTTCAAAAAGGTGCTAGTTTCAGCACTGAAAAGTTGCTCCATAATAAATATAGAAGTTAAAATCCATAGAATTGTGTTGTGTTACTGCTACAGCTTCCAAATGCCACAAAAACAAGTCCAAACAGATTGACAAAAAGTTTATCCAAATTTTGAAAAGACATGGTTGCCCAAAATCAGCTTTTATCAACAAATTCAGATTGCTACAATTTTAAGTAGTATTAACATTTGTCCATAAATTAAAACATTACTGTAGAAATGAAAAATTGTGTACTTAGTTTGCCAAGAGAATCACGCTAAAATTTAAAAGAGGCATGCCTTCCATAGTATATCCGGTATTGTTACAGTGCAATTTTTTGTCACTTGATTAAAAAAGTTCCTTGTGTAGCCTATCACTTTTCGAGGACGGTTAATGTTGACCGAAGAACATCGCTAAGGTAAGGTTTAATTAGATACTAATCATTTGGGATAATTATAGCTGAATTTCGCCGATCAAACTCACAAACATTCTTTATGCTAAGGTATGAATGTGAATCAAAGTCGTGTTATATGAGAGTTATTTCCCCTTCTTTTTCATTTTCAGGAACAATATTCAAATTTAATACTTTTAGTTACTTCTAAACTTCTACTTAGCCGAGAAAGTTAGGGTGGAATAAGCGAAAAGTTTCTAATTTCTGTTTCTTGGAAAAGTATAACCCATGTATTTTTTATAATTACACAAAAATACCTTATTTTGAGCGACAATATCTGTTAAGGCTAAATCTAACAATTATATGATTGATTACAATACTATTGACTTCATGTTACTAACAGTACCACATACATGTACATGTATGTATATTTTCAGCAGGTGACAACAGTCAGTCATTTTTAAGGCGCGCGATCACGCTTGCGCTCCTTGGACGCACCTTAACATTTTTGAGAAGCGCTATTTATCGCCCGCCTCGCTAAAGAGATCTGTGTCTTTATTTATCTATCAAAAAAGAGATTTACAGACCAAAAATAGGCTTACCGCACGCCTAATATTTTCTTGTTTTACTTTTTCAAGTCTTGCTTTTCGCTGCCATTGAGTCTGTCTCCATAATGCACCGTAACACATTCTCTGATTTATAGCTTGTTTATGACGCACTCTCCGTAGTCTTGTCATTATTGTTCCCTTGTTGTTACAACGCAATATACATACGAAAAAGACAGGTATGTGGAGAGTTCATTCAATGCGCCCTCTAGCGGCATGTTGGATTTAATAACGGCGGCTAAAGAAGGAAATCATTGTCTCCTTCGGCTACGTGCTATCAGTAGTTTGAAGCAATGACACGTCTAACATTTACTGCCATTTATTTTCTTACACAGTAATACGTGAGCCCTGCAATAAAACACGCTATCCTGCCATTTTTTTTTTGCGGACTTTCGATGTAGGTCATCTGGTTGATTAGCGGCTGAAAAGTTTGATGTAGCCATTTGATGCATGGTTTCACTTTCATTGAGACGAGTATGAAAAAAGTTAGATACGAATACATATCTCGTTGAACTGTATATAGTGAACAGAAAATAGTAAGATTAGGATGTCAAGAATTCCACAATTACATTGAAGGGATAAAAACACAAAATGAATTAATGCATTGTTTTGCAATTAAATTTGTTAAATGTTGCCAATTTTGCTTTCCAAACATCCAAATTTCAAATTTAAAAAAAATACACCCCTCGATTTTTCTATGTGTGCGAAATACACTCCTCAAAGTTTTTAGGTGTGCTTTTTTTTGCACACCATCTATTTATAAAAATGACTGACTGCATTGTGACCGTTGGACTGGCACGCTGTCACATAGTTAAATTTGTTAAAAATACTGAACATAACACAATTGATTTTAAAAACTATAATTAATAAACAGCTTTAAAACTAAGCTTTAAATATCAGTATTTTTTTTGTTTCAAATAGCTTAGCTAGTTTCCTGTACTATTCAGATTTCTGAACCTGAACAATTGTCCCAGTGTACCCCATGTTGCGGGTGCCGCGTATAGGGCGCACTGGGACATATGATGCTTGTGTGAAATTTTTGTATGCAAATAACACGATAAATAACACATAAAATGCACATTCTGTCTCATTGCCAGTTTATAAACACAAGAGCAAAAGCACAATAGGCAGAAGAATGCAAGTAAACTGTCCAAAAATAGCAGTGAAGCACTGGCAGATATG
This sequence comes from Tonicella lineata, assembly GCA_034781015.1. Lineage (NCBI taxonomy): Eukaryota > Metazoa > Mollusca > Polyplacophora > Chitonida > Mopaliidae > Tonicella > Tonicella lineata. The sequence continues at coordinate 4,480 of JAVFBY010082677.1, forward strand.
TCAAGTTTCCTGCACCAAAATGTGCAAGGCTTGGTTTTCGGTGTGTGTGAATATTTCAACCAAATAAGTATTCCCCAAACTAGTTGCTATTGTGTGTGCAATATTAAATACATTTGAATTGATTCTGTGGGGAAAAATGCCCTCTACCCCCCCAAAAAACATACTTGTTAATGATTTTTTCATGACTTCATTCAACAGGTTTTTCATATTATAAAATCAATTTAATATATAAGCAACATTGTTCACCACAGGAGAAAAGAAAATAATCTAAAATTGTAAAACAGTTTAAATCTACTTGCACCCCTGTTTTTTTTTTATGTTGGATAAAACTTAACCTTATCATACATCTGGTAGACACAAGCTTCATATACATAGTTTTATTTTCAATCAGCCCATATACAAAAAAATGCAAGAGCCTCTTGCCCACTGTACCCCGTGTCCCACAACCACCCCACTCTCACCTATTGAAATAATCTTCCTTAAATATGCTTAAAAATAAGTTACTTTGGTATATAATCCAAATGAAACAAATAAGATATTTTACTTTTTCAAAAAATACTGAAAAGGTAAATTTTCTATATAGAAAAGGGTAAAAATGGCATTGTCATGACCAAATTTCAGCATAAAAATTTCTGCCCCAAATTTTCTGGGTACATGTAGGTCATCTATATTTTCAATTTACCTTTTCTATCCTGTGCAATGTTCGTCCTACATTTTAGATATTTAAAAAAATATTTATCCCGATATCCCGATATCATGAATTGTATTTATAACGTCACCGTTAATAAAATGCGAAAATTATATACATTTGTTCACTTTTGTCATATACAGCTTATAAACTTTGTTTTCCTTTGACAGTAAAATACTTCAAATTTTCATCACGTTTATACACCCAGTGGATTGGCAAGCCGTCATGGCATAACACCTCAACAAAAAAAAAAAAATTTAACATCAAGTAAACAAGCCAGTGTGAATTTGGTACTGTATGTCCAGAAAACACAGGGATAGTACATGTACAATTTTTTTTGGCATTTTTTCAAATCTGAGGGAAATTAGTCTGATAATGATTCTGTTGCTATGGAAACTGCTGCTCTGGATAGGCTTTTACGAGTCATTTGCGGATTGTAAAAAATGATATGGAGTCCTTAATAATTAAATAGAGGATAAACTTACTAATTTGATGTTTTTGTTATTAACCACCCTGGAAATAAAATATGATTCTCAAATATCTTTGACATTTTTATGATTTAGATACATGTTATACTCTAGGGCCTCGATGTATTTATCTTTAAAGAGATTTTTTTTAGCAAATTGAGCAAGGGATTGTTGGGAGCTTCCTGGTGCCGTGGACGTGGTGCTGTCATAGACATAGAAGCAGCGGGAAGCTGATTTGTTGTGGTGTTCTTTTTTCTGTCCTGTTTTTCAACCTGCCTTTATTTGATGCCATTGACTTTGAGGCTGATTTTCTTTGCTGATTTGAGGTGAAATACCCCTGAGAACGGCGTTAATCCCCAATCAATCAATCAATCTTTGTTGATTTGACTGGCACGCTGTCATATGAGTGAGATAATGTTAACAGTGTAAAACAACAATCAACTTAACAAAAAAACACAGCAAATTCATGTTTCACATTCAGTTTAATAGAATTTATGTAACAATAAGTAAAGACGACAAGTTAAAAGGTGTGAATCGTAATTGGCTTGTTTTGGAATCCTACCCCGATTGATTTATAATTCAGAGATTGTTTACATTGACTGGGCGTTGTACATGTATCAGGCCAATCAACATGATTATATGGTTGGCGGAAGCTTCTTGATGCTCTCTACATGTAGGTCTTAGATCTGAGGGGCATCAGGAAGCCGATTTGTTGTGGCGTCCTGCTTTGTGTCCTGTCTTTGTTTGTTGTCAGTGATATCAAGGGTGGTTTTCACCACCCATTGGGCTGTAACGCTATCAAATGAGTGAAATAACAGTTAGTGCCATTGTTACACCAAAACAATTATATCAATACTTTAACACTATGAACTTGCTCTCATATCACAAAGAGTACATGTAAATGTACAAATGTATGTGTATGACAGCAGGATGGGTGCATGAATGAATGAATTAATTTTTTATTCACCGGTAACACTACAAGATTATCGTTTCATTTAAAGCTAAACTAAATCTTGCGGGAATAAAACCCTTGAGGGCTTGAACTATCCCGAGAAGATAAATGGGTAGAAAAACAATATTGCCCTGGTCATTGTGAATATGTTATTTTATGATTGAAATAATCTGTTATTTGTGTAGTTTACGTCCAAGCCGCCAAACTCGAGACATGAAGTGGAGTTCTAGCAATCATTTGGCCCAGGTCTGTCTTAGTTTAGGATATATTTTAGGAAGCAGTATAGAGAAGGGTACTTGGTCTGATTTCCTATGATCTAAAAATAGCAACTTTTGGGGTTCAAGAGGGAGGGTTTTCATTTATCAATATAAGTATTTTAAACTGACAGCTTGCAGCTTTTTTTGCCGTTGACCAAAATAATCACTTAATTTAATTTCACAATTAAAACTAAATAGCCTACTTCTTTGTAAAAATAATTTTAAATTTCCAAACCTGATTACCATAAAAATGTTGTTTGTACATATTTATTGCACAGGTTCAAGATCACCTCCTGTGGACTAAAGTGATTGCAGGGGTGTTTTTTTGGTGGTTTCTTCTCTGTGTTTCTATCAAATACAATGACAATAAACCCTGAGTATACCTTGAGTCTGATTAAACCCGCTGTTAGATTCAAATGTCTTTTATCATCTAGAGCGCTTTGTTGACAAATTACAACAATAGAAAATGTTGCATTGTATAATTTAAGGTAAAGAAATGTCTCTTTAGTGATATATAGTGTGCTTATATTGTTTAAGCTTCCATCTCGTTTAGCTGTTAGTGGGACTTTAAAGTGAAATTGTCGTCCCAAATTCAACTCAATCTAATACTCGATCCATTAGTCAAGATCATCAATGTTTTGAATCATGTACATGTAGTTGGTGTGAACTTTTACTGCATGCTGAAATCTAAGTTAAAATCTACTTCCAATTTCAAACCAAGGATAAGTTGGTTGCTAAGTGATATCGAGGGTTACTTGCTTGCCAGTGATGTAGATTGTTACGTAGATGCCAGTGATGTCAAGGTTTAGTTGGTTGCCATTAATGTTGAAAGTCACTTCTTTCACCCGTTTGGCTGACACTACATCAATGGGGGGCTCGTAAATACTGCAAAGGGAGATAATATTGGACCCTGGCGTCGCGTAACGCATTCGAAAGTGACGCAATTTTATAATGTCACAGACGTTTTTCTTCTGTGACGTCATTACTATGAGTCACATTCGAATGCATTACACGGCGTCAGGGTCCAAAATTATCTCCCTTTCCAGCATTCACGAGTCCCCCATTGAGTGAAATATACCTTAAGTATGGTGTAAAATACCAATCAAACAAACAGAACAAATTCATTGACCAAGGAAACAAAGGACAACAAACCCATTAAATTCTCAGATTATTGTGAAATGTAAGATAAGGAAAAGAGGAGGAAGAGTCTAGGCTACCCATACTGCTGTCAGCTGGGCAGCTGCTCCGCTGTAAATTATGACTTCTGGGAACATATCCCTATACGCTCATTCATGTCTTCTGCCTTTCTGGTTTAAGTACCACTAATATCTTTCTGGAAGAAGTCTGTTGAATATCACTTTGTCTTATTAGGCTTATCTAAGGACATAACCAAGCCTTTATTCAGAATGTAAGAAGTGTTGTAAAAAAAAAATTAAAAATCGTAATTTAGCAACAGCTGATAATCTTTTTCATGCCTAAACTTCATTCATAATGTAAGAAGTGTTGTAAAAAAAAAAAAAAAAAATTAATCTGCAAATGTTTGTAAGTTCCAATTTGAGTTATCTAAGAAATTTGCCAAGCTAAATGGATGGGATGGAGGGCATAGCAAAACAAAACATATACAAGCACAAACACTAGAAAGTAATAAAGAAAACATGACACAAAATACACAAAATATTGTTTAAGATGCAAATAGAAAACAAATAACAAACTTACGACCAGTATTTCTTTCTTTTCCCTTTAAATCAAATACTCAGAAGTTGTAGTAAGTGATATATAGAAGAGCAACTTAATACGCTGAGATAAGATAGTCCACAGTGGGTGATGTAACCTGGTTACCATAGCAACTGCCTCTTTAGCAGTGGAATGTAGCCTATTCAGGTGATAGTAGTCTTTTTCTTGCATATGTGTATATGATAAAGTGGAATTATAGCTTATATTATACGAGCCCACTAAAAACAAAATAAAAATAATTTAGGAAATTTTTCCTTTTTATTTTGCCCAATCAGCTTTTCAGGTTTTTTTTTCTGCGCTGGCAAATTCAATAATACACAGGTTTTTTTTTTCGTCATCATCTTTGAGAAAATAAGACCCCGTGAAGGAACAAATAAATTACTTTAAAAGTAAACAATTCTAGAAACAATTCTCTCTTTAGATATATGTTAACCATATTTACTTTCCTTTGGCCTTGAATTGTTTTAGTTTTAAGCAAAATAATGTCTCTTCTTCTTTAAGTGGCATTTAGAAGTTGGGAATATCATTAAAAGGCAAAGAACAGACTTAGTATGGATAACATACTTGAAAACAATCTCTGGAATGAGATGTTGTGTGAAATAAGTTTTTATCCACACTAAGTCTGTTCTTTGCCTTTAAAATAATGTCTTGTTTCTGACTGACACAATCCTCCAATGCACATTATACTTGATGGTTTATTTGATAAAGCCATAGGAATGTCAGTGCATACTTCCTTACACCAAAAGCATTTATTTTATTTTTATACATGCAGAGAAAGAAAATATGACATGCCTCCACCGGGGATCTTACCTGGGACCTTTGGCTAACAGGGCATATATGGACAACATAAAGTTTCAGCCAAAAATTTAGTCGTGATTTGTCATTTCTTCAACTATTTTGATGAGTCTACATTTTAGCAAATTCGCTAGTATTGTGAGCTGGCCGTATTTCTTTTAGAGAAAGTAATTGTCCCGTTGTCGGAATGCAATGGTACCTGTGCATATGCAATATGGATTTAAACTCTGCACCCATCGGTATAATAACATGTAGCTTCTGTTATCCAGTAAAATAAATTTACCGGTAAGTGTGATGGTAATCAACAAATTAACAGATCACAATCTGCTGTTGTGCACACAATAGGTCAATGTTAAACTTGACAAATCAAATGATCCAGTTAAATTTTCCTAGAAAAAAATGACGACACAGTTCTATGGATTTCAACTTTTATCTTTCTTATGGAGCAACGTGTCAGTACAGATACTATTACCTGTATCAAGCTTATATCATCAATTTGATATAGTTGCTAGTATCTGTACTGAAACGTTGCTCCATATGCTTTTATTAATTGCTGAACCCTAACTTTCACTTTAACATTTAGAATAAAGTCGGAACCTCCACGACTCACTTTCCACCAAAAAGACCCAGAAGCTGTGTATTTTTATGCCACGCTTGGCCAGTCTGTAGATACAGCATGTTAAGTTTGTTTCATTGTGGGTTTCCGTCGTATTTAAATTTATTTATTTTACATAGATGTTGGAATCCACAAGCAATAACACTAGTCAAAGGATGAACAGCATGGTACAAAGACACATTGTGTCCATTTATATCATGTCAAAATACGTAGGTGGATTTGTGTTGTCCTGTAGCACGAAGAGTAAAGTAAAGTAAGTTTATTCAGACCGTAAGCACACTGCTCATAGGTACAGAAATCTTATTACATAAATATACATACGGAGAGAGGTAATAACAAGACAATCACTTCCTTAAGCCTAATGCTATCTTCAGATATTTACCAAAATTTAGAAGAGTTGCAACATTGTTTGATGATAGAAGCAATATTAATTTGTAAACTGAAGGATTTCTCCAGTAATATTTCTTAATGAACATAGATCTTATATTACGATACACAGGACAGATCAGTATAAAATGGAATTCGTCCTCAATATCATGACAATTACATTGAGTACACAGGTGTCTGTTTCTAGCAACATTACAATAACGACCTTCTTGTTTAGCTAATCGATGGGCGGACGTACGGAACACAGTAATATATTTATGATACTTGATCAATACAGGCTGACATAAATAAAATTGAAGAGAGAAGTTATCAGATACATGTAGATGACGATAGATTAAACATGTAGACATACCCTCCATCTTAAACCTAGTCTCCTGTAAAAAAAATGTCTATTAAAACTTGTTTGTATAATTGTAGGAAGACTGTAACATCTGGTACAGATTGCTGATACCAAGTACTAGACACAGAAATGTCCCATTAACTTCTTGTCAATGTTAACCGTGTCGACTGTTCTTATTGATCAAACGAGCTTCACCTTGTATTCACAATTTCAAATAGGGATATATTATAGTTTATCATCATTCCGAGAAAAGTTTAGGCATCTGATTGGCCAATGCAAGGTTCGTACAGTTCCGTCTAATAAATGTTGGCGAGGTATATTTTTGATATACCTTCGCCGTGTTTTTCACTAACAACGAAGCTGACGGTATAGAGCTGTAAAATGGAAATAAATGAATGAAGGCTTCTTTCCGTGACTGTACCTTATTTCACAATATTGATAAGACATGCTTTCCGATTCAAAATTGAAGGAAATAAACTTGTATTGCCTATTAATGCCTAAAGTTATCAGCAGACGTAGTTGTTCTGTGTGTACAACAACAACGTTTTGTTATACGTTTTTAACCTTCAACGCAAAAGATTTCCCATATTTCTTTCGCTGGATAAAAGTGATTTAACCAGTACGGCGGCACGTCTATCGTGTTGTAAAACAGATTATTTAAAATTCGAATAAACCAAGCTTTTCATAAATACGTTATCAAATTATAATATTTTCACTTGACTTCTTCTCTTGAAAATATGATTCTTCTCGAGGAAATATCCACCGGTATACCCAACCAACCAAAGGGTGCAACTTATAGTCATACTAAACACACATTTGTAAGTGTACAAATATACCCACTGGTGTTCTTGGTGATTTGAAAGGTTTCGGTTTAATGCATTGATGTCGTATTCCATGTGTTGTGACAAGTAGGACTAAATTTGCCTCACTAACTGATCGATGCAGTATAGGCGTTTTGAACTGTTATTGAAGAAATCAACAGGTTATCAACAATTACTATGCAACACGCTAGTGGTACACTTTTGTAGAGTATTTACATTTTGGTCATTCTGCTGATACATAGAGGGGATATTACATAGTGAAATTTAAATACCATAATGTCCTAAATATTGTGTGTGACGAAAATGATAATCCACGAGAGGCGAAGCGTTATGTGGGGGTATCTCTTTCACCTTTCACGAGAGCAATATATTTGCATTGAAAACGCTATGTGGAATATTTTTGTTATTATCTATTTTAACGATGAAGTAGTAAATTACAACATTTTTTATGACAATTTCTCCTCAAACTGGTTAAACAAGCAAGACAATATTAGAAAGATGACGTCATTCGAGGCATGGCTTAATGTGTTCCGTGATTCAATGGCATGCTCTGTTTTAACGTTGACAGAAAACAATTCCAAGTAATTATCGAAAAGAGTTTCCTCACTGCAGTAGCATATCATTTTTCTCTGTATAAAAATAAATAATTATTTAACATTGAACCTTGTCGTTTAAGAGTATAAAGTATCTGAGACTCAAGGTCTTGCTGGACCCCTTTGGCTGAGAATCGACGATTTTTTTTTTCTTCCTAAAATAAAAGTCTAGTGTTCATATGTTATGCTGTCGCAAAAATGGTATCC
>JAVFBY010082788.1:1129-12335 GCA_034781015.1 Tonicella lineata
AATATTTTTCCCCCCCCCCCCCCCCCCCCTCTCTTCATCATCATTTGAAAAAAACAATTCTAAGACAGAAAATGCACAGGTCACAAATCAAATTATGATGCAGTAAGAGTGCAGATTAACAGTGCATGATGGAACAGTTGAGCTAAGGTAGACGTGCGATCCACTGAAACTGGGGACAACAGGTCGACATTTTACAAAACGTTGCGATAAACGTCAACTGAACATCATTGAATAAGTTAGGAACAGGTCGACTGTGACCAAGAGCAACTGGAAATACTTGCACATGTCCACTGTGTAGCCATATCAGCCACATGAATAACGCTTATCATGTGATGAAATATTTCATTTATCCAAAGGGGATGTTATTTGTTCAACATAGCTTGGCAGTAAGCGTTCCTAAGTGAGAAATATTTGATTGCCGAATTTGCCGTATCAAAAAGGCAAAATCCCCCCCTTAAGCTTTATTAATCTTTTCTTATCCTCACTTCCGATGCATCACTTGATGTTTTTGTTTTGATCGATCTCAAACCAGTTGTGGAAAAGTAGAAGTACTGTAGAACATGCTCAACTCCAATGATATCCAATGCAACCTGTTGTACCCAGACGCAAGACTGAACAGTAGTTGGCAATAATACCGGTATATCGCAGTATGGTTGCCGCAATACATATCACGATACATTTTGTTTGAACCGGTTTGCTGTGGTACGTTTGGTTTTTTTTCCATTTGGCTAATCAACCGCTTCTGTGTCATGATTTTAGTTTGTCGGACAGATAATATGATGGATATCTACATTTATTAATCACATGTGTGTATTTGGTTGTAATATGTTCTTCTCAGCCTACGTCATATGACAGACGTAGCGGTCTTTGTACGGGAAAATATGAGTTCAGTGCAAGCGAGGGCCAATATTGCTCTACCAGAGTTATCATTCCTGTCTCTAACATGAGTGGCGCCATCTACGACAGCAGGCGACATTTTGACAGTTGGCGAGGATGTCGCAGCAAAACATGGACATTTATTCTAATTCGGCAAAATCTTGACACATATTTGATAATCCAAGCGTCTTTTGTGGTGGTAAATAAAAATGTCATTAAATGATTGTTTTCATATCGGACCAGTTACTACAGGTCCTCGGTCTATCATATTGGCCCTCGTCTGGCTGCAATGACCCTCAGCTTCACCTCGGACCACTACAGCCTGCCGAGGGCTAATACCACAGACCTTGGACCTGTAACAAGTCTGATATGAAAACAACCATTTAATAACATAATAGTAAAATAAATTCTCAATGCATATAATATCGCTAATGTTTTAGAACGTTTGGTCAACTTACTTCAAATCTCACAAATTTATCTAGCTTAAAGTAAACAAGGCTAAAACGTGTCAGGCCATGTCACGTAACTTGCCCTGAACACTCTGACGAGACCAATCGAACAGTACCGATACTAAAGAGTTTTAAACAAAATGTCCAGTGTTGGCCTTAACGAAATTCGCCCAATCCCTGTTGCAATTGATAAGGTAAAATAAACGTGCGTAACTGACTATTATTTCATTTTCGGAACTTGATAAAGAATAAGTTCTATAATCATTAATGACCCAGCGTATTATGAATAAATATTCAAGTAGCAGAACAAGCAGTAGGCTAAATAGTCAATGACGGACTTGTGTTGTCAAAATACTGTTTTTCCCGTATTTATAATTTGGCTCGCAGTATAACGGGGTACCTATTGCGATATGCAGCAGCATATCGCGATATATTGAGATATGATTTTTACTGCCGATACCCAACTATACTGTTACCGGTAACATCAAAGACATGACAGGACAGAAAAAGGACGACATAACGGAACATCACAATTATCATCAAATCTGCTTCCTGATACCCGCTTAGTTGTAGTTATGTAAGACCCGGGCATCATGAAACTCATGCCAATCAGCCGCAGGTATAACATAATTGAAATATCCTCTGTGTTTCCAGGGACTGACAAATAAAAAGTTTATCAGTCCGACTGCCTTGTAAAATACTATCTTTATATAATATGTTGCTATGGACAGGTAAAAAAAAAAGACTACATTTATGCTGACATGTTCAGACAACTGGTCTATAGAACCAGCTGTATTATACATGTTATAGGACACAAAATTTTAGACATTTTTAAAAGACAACAATACACACAATTTGAGTAAAGAGTTGAATATACAATTTGCTTGTCTTTTAGTACAATTAATGTGAAGCACTAATTAAACCAACATACATGTACGTCTTTAGGTCTCCATGCCTGTGCTGCTTGGAAGAACATAACGAACAGGGCCTTCCATTGTTATGCAAACTAATTTTAGGACAACCGATTTACATGTTCCCCATTGTTCGCACTGTTGGTCTAAGATTGCATTTTGCTGTTGACTTTTGACAAATTTTGTCAACCTGATCATCAAATTAGTTTTGTTTCCAAATCAATTTTGCTTTTCATAAATGTACACAATGATATTTATGTATAATAAAAAAAAAGCAAAGCAGTGACATCCAAATGATAGGTTATAATGTATGTAAAAATGTTTTAGGTTTTGTCAGAAAACAAAACAGCACTGGCCTAGTCTCCTGGTTTTCTACCAAACTCGGCACTGCGAAGAAATAAAATTAATAAAATAATCTTATGAATATGACATTAATCAACTGGCAAATCAATTAATAAATGGTATTATTTGTGATGGTATTATGTGCATGTGCAATATAACCAAAAGCCTATAATTTAGTTACTGTTGCTACGCCCTATTTCCCCTCCTATCTCAACACAATTCGTTTTGGACTTTCATTGACAGTTAATGACGGTTTCCAGCCTCAGGAGGGGAAGAAGCCGGCTGTCTGGGCCAAGCTTTGGGCCCGCGTGGGTCTCCGTGCACCTTCATCTAACCTCCCAACACTGATTCCCAAACCCAGTCCGTCCAATCCAGCTAGAGAGTTGACTGGTGCCACCACATCGACCTATACCCCTGGGTCTACTTCTAAAATGTCCGCTGACAATCTTCGCCGGAGAGAACGAATTAAGGTGAACAGTAGGCCCCGAACCACGGTAAACTACATGATAGCTGCTGTGGGGACATTTGAACGTTGGCTCTGGGCTGTGTCGGATACTGAGCGAAGGGAAATCTACACAATTCCGCCCGAAGAACTTGACTCTATCCTCGTTGATTTTTTCACAATGATTAAAAAGCCCTGTGGTGGGCAGTATAACCCTGAGTCATTCATTTCATTACGATCCAGACTTGACAGCTATCTTAAGGACAATGACTACCCCTGTTCTATCACCAAGTCTGATCTGTTCTGCAAAAGTCAGCTAGCATTTAAACTTAGAAAACAAGAACTGAAAGAAGCCCATGCTGAATCTCTACTATAGTATTAACTGATGCAATTACACGTTTATTCTTGTATAAAATAAATCAACAAAAATTAAGGTTAATGAAATGTTGGATGTAAAAGCAAAATTGTTAATTAAATCCAAGAATAGTCCTACAATGTAAAGCTTAATATGTACTTTCATATGTTATATTTTAAATTTTATGAATTTGAATTACACTGAATGCATTTAATTTAAGAGACAAAGGCTGAAGGTAATTTAATGAACTTAAGAAGGGTTGGAAATGTACATTTTTGATGAATTAGTTTTTTTTTTTTTTTAAATTTGGTCTTTTCATGAAATTAAATCATACAGAAAGCATTTAAGTAAAAAATACTTTAAATTTACATTTATTATTATTTTTAGAAAACAAGTTAAATTGATGTCCAACTTATATCTACGGTACTCTCCAGGTTGGCATACATCTACCATAAGGAAAATACTGTTTAATGGATGCTAAAACAGTGTGAATGTGAGTTTTCTACTCTTGGTATAGCCTGTGACATGGCTGAGTGGTTATATAGCCTGCTTGACTGCTGATCCTCTGTATTGCACAGTTTCAAGTCTCCCAAAGCAGGACAGCTTAGGTATATGAGGGGGGCTACGAGGTAACCTCAAGGAAACCGTCTTCATATAAGTGAAACACCCATGAGTACAGAGTTAAGCATGAAACATAGTCTTGGTACATGTATATTTCCCCAACAGAAAAAATAGTGTAGCAGCAAATAGTTCTCCCACTGGATTTACTTATTTTTCTTGGGTTATATGTATCTGATTTCCATACATTCACAGGTTTTTACATTTTTTCGAACATGCATGAGCAGGTTACTCCAGATTCTTATGTTTATCTTTAACTTCGTCGTATAGGTGAAATACTCTGAGTATGGCATCAAACACCAAGCAATCAATCAATTTTGCCAGTATGCACTTGTTTCACCCGTCCTGATTTTACCTTGTGTTTTATGCGTAATCTGTGTAATCTGTGTAATTTAGAACATAACCAACTGGGGTCAGTTGCTCAAAGTGCTATTAAATTTAATCGTGGATAAGATGACGTCATGCCATGTTGAAGGCCTATCTCTATTAATCCTAGATTAAGGATTTATTCTGCTATTAGCACTTATCTTGGTTTTGAGCAACCGCACCCTGAACTATATAAACATGCCTGCACTGGTGCATATGCAGGGGTAGATTTAAAAAAAAAAAAAATTGTGTGCACCCAGAACACCTAACTTTTATAAGTCAGTGGGTACACAAGAAAGAAAATGGGTGCACACTAAAACAAAATTCCAAACAATTTCTTTGCAATCAAGGCAGTTTAGGTCATCTACAGTCTACAGTTTGTTCAGTTACTTTATTCTGGATGCACACTCTGCACCCGGCTTGTACAGTTGGATCATAAAGAAAAGTATGTGTACACTGGTGCACAGTCATGTATGCACTAACAATTTGGAACCACGTTATGCGACCTGTGCTAAAAAAATTATTTTACCTTACATTGTTTGTGTAATCTGTAAAATATAGGACATAAACAAATAAACTATGCCACAATAATTGCAAGTATTACAAGCAATATTTTTTATCCATTTATCCCATCCAATAGTTGTTACATGTGTATCTTTTAAACTTTATTATATCATACGCACATTACTGTGTCCCTCTTTATAATGTGATGAAAGTGACTTAATGGTGGAAGCATCGCGGTCTGTAGTGTATCGCTCGATTTCCGACCCTTTTAGCCTCTTGCAGTATTATATTCCGAGGAAAATTTTAGAATCTTCAATTATTATTTTACACGTACACTTGGCCAGTTTGTTATAGGTAGCATTTATTAAGTTGTACATGTACATTTATTTCATTTTAAATACTTACATGCTCATGTATTTAGACAGGTCTAGTTTGTTCCATGTCCTAATTGACAATCTTCAAGTTTTTAACAATTTTTATTCATTTTATTGCCTAGTCTATTTATATTATATCTACATACAATTTGTATATTTACCTGATTCTTTTTGACTTAAAACGCACATACAATCTAAGATTTTTCTCTCTTGAGTGAATTTTGTCCCATGCACAAATACTTTGAGACGCTTTCACAAAATAATGTCAGACAATAGAATAGCGAGAGAAGTACATGTAGAGTTTTAACCAAATTCAGTTTATGGTTCATGTACCGATACATAATATTTTGTTGTCCTATAAAATTTTGTGAACGGGCCCCAGAGTTGAAAATCATTTTCCGTGAGTTTTTTTTAAAAATAACTTTTTGATTAGCAATGCCAATGATTTACATGGAGCCATTGTTAAATGTGTTTTTCTTTCTGTATAACATACTGGTATTAATGCCCAAATTCCCCAAAGCCCAAAACTGTAGTCTTAAGGAAAAGTGTTTCAAGATCATTTCAAGCATTCTGTTGGACATCAATTTGTCCACTTAGCCTCGTCCTCTAATGCATATAAAAAGCTGCTGTTGTTATGAGCAGATTTTTCTAAAGCACACAGAAAATCCCAGAGAAAATTTCATGCCTAAATTAAACACATGAATTCAGACTAAGAAAGTTTTTTTTTTTTGCTTAGCCTGTCATTGATGAACTGTACAAATCATGTTCTGTTATAAAATGTTATTAATGCAAATAAAGGATTGAAATATTACCATCAATATATGTTTGTCAATGTGTTCTTGCTTTTTGCATCTGTATTAAAAATAGTAGTGTTTTTGTCATATTGTCAAAATGTGCAAGCCCTTCAAGAGGACTGAACATATATATATAACACTTTTTGTGAATGCACGTTATATACTCTCACAGTAAAAAATGGGAGTTCCAATGTTTTTAGAGTAGTTTCGTTAACCAATATTTAAGGGTATTTTCCAGAATTTTTTATAACTCCTATCCTTAAAGAATCTTACATAAACCTGTAATAATTCCCACTGGTCGTCTGTCATATGTTTGGACTTGATCTCATTGACAGAGCCGAGACTTCCATCTGGACTATTGGATACAGCTTGTCGGCCTGACTGGATGAAACCACTGATACAGTCTGTGCCATTCATGAGCACTGCCTTATCCAGTGGAGAAACGGATGAAAACAAAAGAAGACGTGCACGGATTAAAACGGAGGGGAAGCCTAAGTCTACTATTAGTGACATTGTTGCTGCAGTGAGCTCCTTTGAGAGGTGGCTCTGGTCACAGCCTTTCAATGACCGGCGAGAAATGGACATGATACCGCCTGAACAGCTGGATTCATATCTCGTGTCTTTTTACTCAGTGGTGAAGAGTCGCAGCGGAAAAGACTACACGCCAGAGTCATTTAAAAACTTAAGATCTAGAATAGAAACTTTCCTTAGGGACAACAGCTATCCCTACTCCATAATAAAGTCGCCCTGTTTTGCCGCTAGCCAAGAAGCATACAGGCAGAGAAAAAAGGTCCTTTAAAATCTACTTTTGAAAATTTATTTTTATTTACACATGTGACTCAAAAAATATAATTACAATTATAGTCTATGATTTGTTTTCATATAAAGTTATGTACATGTATAACATTCTTTCATGCAAATTGGAGGATAGTCAATGTACAGCGAATATCTTGATTGGGCATATTTTTGGAGATATTTTGAAAGTGAAGAGAATCAATATAGACAATATCAAATATTATTTTGTAAGACTTTTTACAAGTTGTTTGTTTGGAGCAAGCGTTATATTTTCAAAATTTTTGAATTTTGCAAATACTTTCACTGTCATTCTTCATTAAAACTTTATTACAATATAAGTGGCTTTTTGTAAGTAAGTGATAAAAATAAGATATTTATTACAAGTTCTTCCATTAGCATTTAATGACCTGTGCCATGGTTCATATAAAGTTAGCTTGTTTGACTGCTGGTCCTCCTCAGATGTACAGTACAAGTTAAAGTTGCCCAGAACTTGAGCTGTTTCATAAAACTCTGTATGCGAAATTAAGATCGTAAATGATTTCATCCCAGGTAAAACTTCCATAAGGTGACATCATTTAAAAACAAAATTTACACTCAACATAAACATTTCTCCCCTCCCTATGTGGAAGGGTCAAATGAGACGACTTTGGCTATCGCAACTCCTGTTTTTACAGGGTTTCCGCTCAGTTTTCCAACATTAAATGTGCAGATTTAGAGAAGTTGAGAATCTGTTGTCATATACATGTAAGTGAAATACCCTTTTAAGTACAATGTTTAACATCGATAAAACAAACAAATCTATTAACATAATACCCTACCCAAATTAAAGTTTGTTGGCCATAATTCACCTTGTTAGCTAGTGGTTCCTGTTAATAAAACATATTATCCCCTCACAATGGAGTGAAGAGAGGGTTATAGGATCCTGCCGGTACGTACGTAAATCTCTCGGGCAAGTTCAGCTTTCAGAGTTCTTGCGTCAAGGTCATTATGGTTATTTTTAGAAAGTGTTTCATAACGCTAGCATCTTTATTATTTTGCTGAATTAATCTGAAACTTCACACACACGCTTATTGAGTTAATTTCTTGGACAACTACGAATTTCAGGGTCGAGGAGTCCAGATCATTGTGCCTATTTTTAGAAAAAGTTTATCACTAAAGGTTTTAAGAGGCTATAACCTCAGAATTTAGGCCAAATACCAACTGAAACGAATTAAACCGAGTTTTCTATATTTTTCTCGTATGGCCAAAATTATATCCTTTCTGATAATATCACCGCCGTGAATGTGCGATGTACCGTAATTAAATAATGATGAAGTTTGTAAAATGTATAAAGTGACCCACGCTACAAATTTATGAGGCCTGCCTTATACGTAGGCGACCTCAAAGAGAAAAGCATTGTCTGCTGTGGCCTTATATCATGGAAAATTGTCTCTCCTTGGCGGGAATATTTAAAATGAAGGCTTTCTCGAAAAGTCATTTGTGCATATTGAAAAAACTCATAGAAATACCGCATTTTTTTCACCTTTTTCTTTCACAAGTAGTGTGAATCTGTGTTTATATACATGTAGCCTCTTTAATTATGGGTGAATTTTATGAAGCTTCACGCTAATTGAGTCTCATGGACAAGTTCAAATTTTATTGTCGTGTTGTCAAGGTCATAAGTGGCAATTTTTTTTTTTTTTAAAGTTTTTCCTCCGATTTAGCTTTATTTTTGAATTAGTTTAATTATTAAATTTAAACATATGGGAATTTCTAAAAATGCTTTATTTGAGAATGAAGTTGGACGAAAATGACATACTGCGAGGGAATAAGTATCTTTTGAAGTCTTATTATCTTTTTCTTAAATATATACATGTATTGGTGTGCAAACATTCATTTACTTGAAGGTCAAACAGCACATCCGTTAATCTTGTTTCACTCTTCATATATTTAACACAGGCTTTATGAATAAGCATTTCTGATTCATTATGGTAGCAACATTTTTTTTCTTATCTGACACCGTTTTCAAGTGTTAAATTATTTCCTCAAGCTGCTACATATACTAGTAATAGACGGCGGGATGTTAAGTGAAATTCAAATACCCTCGAGCACAGTGTTGAACACCAAACAATCAATAAATGTACCATGATTTTGTGTTTACTGCAGCTGCGTCATTTTTTATTTACATTTGCAATGCTTTTGGTTAGAATTGAAATGTAATTATTTATAAGCGTGAAATAATATCACAAACAAAACAAATCTTTGATCTTGTAAAACCAACATGTGTAATTGTGGTTGTGGCATATTTTTCCATTCCTGATTTTGTTTTGTCACCAGTGCCTGCCATGACGTCACACGAGGATCGTTATTGGATTCACCAAAGTGAATACAACAGGCGCCGGTTTCTTAAAATCAGGAAGGAAGGGAAGGCTGAGTCAAGCGTTCGTGACATCGTGACCGCTGTCAGCACATTTGAGAAGTGGTTATGGTCCAGTTATGATGGGGAATTGCGTGAAATCAGTGAAATTCCTGGAGAGCAATTGGACTTGTATCTGTCACATTTTTTTCTCACTGTACGGACAAAAACGGGAGAAGATTATCAACCAAAGTCATTGTCAAATCTTCGTTTACGATTAGCCGTCTATCTGTCAGACTGTGGTTACCATTATAACATTACCACAGATCCAGTTTTTAGCAAAAGTCGTGCTGCTCTACGAACTAGAAAGGAATATATTAAAAGGGCCACCTACCCAGGCCAGATAGCTGCTAACCTTAACAAAACCTCTTCACACGATCAAGTCTGAGAATTCAACATTGGATCGGTACCTTTTTTCTGGTTCCCTGTTTCCAATAGATGGGAAACAGAATTTTGGTTCTGTGCAAAAACTGTGTCATTGCAGTCCTGATAATGGGACATGGAATTTCGTTAGCATGTTTTTATTCTTACGGTAATGGCCTGCTACTGGAAACAATCGATTCTGCACAATTTTCAGGCTTGAAAAAAATATTAATGATTCTCGTTGGTCTCTTTCGAGATTGAATATGACATAAAACTCAATAAATCAATCTGACTATATTAGTGTTGTGAAAGTTTATCTGGCAATGAAAGCTTGCACAAGATTCCTAACCTTTTAACTCCACATACACTTTGTAAAATTATATATACACTATAATAGTCTGTGTAATATCATTTAGTGTTTGCATGCAGGTGCAATATGTATACATTTTTTTACCAGCTACGTGTATATAACATGTATAAGAGTGGTTCAGGAATATATTTTGCAAATACTCATTTGAAATTTTTTCCACTCCGTTTGACAACCATTTCATCTGTAAGGTCGAGTTTTAAACTGGATGTACAAGCAGAATATCAGTTTTTAACTTACATGAATCACTTAGAGTATTGTAAAAAAAAAAAGTACTGTCATACAGCTGTATTTAATTTGGGCGGAATTATATTTCAAAAGGGTGTGCCATGGGTTTAATATGTCATTTGTCAAAGTTAACCATAAATAAATTTGCCTCTCTTCATAATTGGCAGTGGTAAACTAAGAAAATGTCTATATCATTATTTATTGCTAGACCTTACTTTACAAGACCACAATGTTGGGTAAAACTTTACTGTTGACTTAAACCACACTAACCGCTAAACGAGATGGTTGCTGAAAAAAATGTAAGCACACAATCCACTTAAACCACATTTCGTTACCTAAAATATATAATGCAGTGTCTTTGTAATTTGTCGCTAATCGTTGTAAGCGACCAAAGATATATATCGTCTTACCCAGTTATCGTAGACTGCAACAACAACAACACATACTATAACTGCCTATTGTAAGAGTTGTCTATATTGTGGTGAACTTCTCAAAGTACAAACTTAAACTTTGATTTTAAAGAAAAATAGGAAATCAAACTTTCAGTTTATAAAGTTTATAACTTTTTCTATCTGTGAAAAATACAGAAACTTGCCGATTTTCCTTTAATAAATAGTTTTAGCCCATTAATATGTAGCGGTTAGTGGGCCTTTAATTTCAATGTCTGCTAAAATAGACTAAATGAATTTATCAGCATTTGCTTTGGCTTTACTTCATTTCTTACGTCCCTTTTGTGAAATGATCGGGTCATTTCACGGCACATTTTTTGGCAAAAGTAAGGTTTGACAACTCAAACCTTACTTTTGCGAAAAAAAATATTTTCCTGGCAATAGAAAATCCCATTGCAGAAGACTGGTTTAAGTTTTATTTCATAACCGGCAGCGGTTGGTTGGGCAGGAGCTTCCTGATGCCCTGGTGCTCTCTGAGTTAAAGGGCACCAGGAAGTAGGGTTTTTTATGTGTTGTCGTTTTTTCTTCTTTTTTTCTCCCTTTTTCTGTCTCGTCTTTTTTGTTGCCAGTGACGTAAA
>JAVFBY010082899.1:0-12335 GCA_034781015.1 Tonicella lineata
CGGGCATGGCCGGGTGCGCCGCCCTATACTTTAACATTGGCGCCGCCTGCCCTATAGCTACAGCATGGCCGGGTGCGCCGCCCCATACCTACAACCCAGGATTAGTACATATAACGTTAGGGGGCCCCATATGCGTACAACATACTACTCCTGTTACTTACAAGGCCTGACGTCAATGTTGGCTTAAATGGTAGATATCCATAGGAAAAACGTTGTCGATAGTTTATCAAGGTGTGCTATTATTTATATTTCTTTGGGTAAAATCGTTACGTTGGCAGATTGAAAGCATATGTAAGTAGCCCTAACAAGCAGAGCGTGACAAGTCTACTTGAGTTAATATAATTGATTTATTCGCCAAATAATTTGTTTACATACAGTGCATTGATAATAAGATAAGTGTACATATAATTCAGTGGTAATAAACTCTATAAGACTTCTTCTATCCCGAACACTGTAAAATAACAAGACAAAGTATATGCATTTGTAGATGAAAGACCAGTTTTTAACTTTACATAAGAAAAAGAAAATAGTTTAATTATATTTAAACACCAGTATGAATATGACGAGTATATAATAAGTAATGCTTTAATTTAAACTTGAAATGAGAAAAAGATGTGATTAATATAAGCTCAAGTAGTAGCCTATTTCATTCCCAAGTGACAGATTTTAAAAAAGCGGGATGATTTGTCAAAGAAAGTAAACGGCCTGTATCAATAAAAGTTGAATAACAATGAATAGATGCATGAATAGTAAAGAATTGTTGGGAACAATGATGTAGCAGAATTTATGGGTCATTAAGAGACAGGAGCAGAGCTGGAGCTTGTCTAATGGCAAAGTATTAAAAGCTTTAAAAAGGGTATCACTTATGCAATATGACTAGAGGAAGATGCAATACGGACTGCATGCTTTTGGAGGAGAAGAAGCGGTTTTAGATGAATTGTATAAGTATCACCCCATAATGCATTACCATAATAAAGATAGGGAAATATAAGTGAATTATACAGAATAGTCAATAGCCTTTTTGTTTAGAAGAGTGGATATATTTTTAAGGAGTCCTTTATTTTGAGAGATTTTTTACAGATTGTTTCTATGTAGGAGACCTATGTCAGCTTATTGCTGAATGTAATAACCAAAAACTTTATTTCAGATAACTATGAGCCTCCAAAGAGGATTGAAGTGATGCAAGCTGGCTTCTTGTTAAGGCATACAATCATTAATTTTGTTTTTGCAGATTTAAAGATAATCTGCTTTCGGATTTTAAATAACACTGATGTTAGTTTGGCGATAGATTCAGAAGTGCTTGAAGAGGATATTGAGACACAAGTGTCGTCCGCAAAATGTGCGAATTTTAACTGGTCAAAGGAATGAATTAAATCGTCTATATAAACCAGAAATAAAACCGGCCCTAAAATTGAGCCCAGTGTCACTCCGCATTGCACAAAAGAGAAAGGAGTGAACTGGCGTCAATGGGTACTAGTTGTTGCCCATAGGAGAAATAACCTCAAAGCTAGTTAAGCGACTTAGAGTGAAACCCGTAGTGATATAACTTGTCCAATAAAAGTGTGTGGTTAACTGTATCAAATGCCTAAGATAGGTCTAGGAAGGCAGACAATAGATATTCATAAAGAGAATCATAGCGAAAACCATATTGGATTGGTAAAACTGAAACGAGGCGATTATTTTGTATGAAATTAGTTCGTCCAAATTCGTGAATGGTGTTATTTTTTCCATTTTTTAACGAATTAGGTATTCTTCCTGAGGATGAGGGTTACACATATAAAAAATGGGGTGCGATGTATAGTGGGCAACAGCTTGTATGTAACTTTTTTGTCAGAATGAGGAAGAGTTTTTTTATTTTTTATTTGAAAGCAACTCGTTGATTGCTTTCAATGTAGATTTTATATGATTAAAGTACTTGTTAAGCTTATTTTCATAGTATTGTTTTCTGGATTGTTTAATTTGATTGTTAAGTTTATTTCGTAACGTTATCTATTTCGTTCATTCATATGACAGGTTGGTTGAGCTGTTCACGGTTAAGTTTATTTTTGTGGTAAATGGAGTTTATAAGTGAAGACCTAATCCAGGATTTTCTTATTTTATATTTAGCAGGGTTTCTTTTTGTAAGTGGAAAGTTCATTATACATCACATCAAATTTATTTATAGGCCTACATTCCTAAAGGGCCGTGTTTGGCATTAGGGGACGTCTGCACGTTTTGACAGTCAATGCCCGAAATTGTCTGACTGAATTTACAATATTGGCCTTAGGCTTTTTTTTTCGGAAATAGCTGTATTTTTAGGGGGAAATTGACGAGTCGTTTACCATACCGAATATGAGCTTAAGTCTTGATTTGTTATCGATTAGGGTTGCAGAATGGTTGTTGACTCTAGAAGGTTGATAGGTAATTAGATTTCAAGAAATCTATAAAATGTTTTGATGTAATGCAAGGAAGTTTTTGAAGTAGTTCACAAAGAGATTCTTTGTAAAGTAAGACTAATTTACCATGCGGCCTACATGATAGTTTTTGTTTGAGGATCGTAGTTCCAGGAATAGTCACTCAACAAATCCACCTTCATGCATACCGGACAGGTGCTCAATCACGTGACATGAAGGCAATGTACATTGTATCTTTCACATTGAGATTGAGGCTGCTGCCGCGCTTGTTGCTCCGACACAAAAATGAAACAATTGTAACCTAGAATTCCATTAACTGATTTAGTTGCTGGATTTAGCAAACCTTCATTAAAAGCAAGGAAGTGAAATGGTGGTCAGTTCCACTTTAATGAAAATCCAATAGTTGTATCGAAATGGTTTGCTAGGCTGCGGGCATTAAGGTGACTGAATGATAGATTGTGTTTCGAGATATCCAGACTACTAAGCCCTTCACTGAGACTATCCTACGAGCAATATTTACAGGACTGAGTGTCAAGCTGGCTCCAGTGCTGAATGTCGTGTTTATTTCCAGAAGTGCCACATTCCACGTTCTCTCCTTGTTCAATTCCAGATGATTAAAACACATGTCAGTGATTACATTAGCAGTAAAATTAGAGATGGGAAACACAGTAGTGGCGTTTATCACACGATTATAGGATTCCTCGTGAAAAGGAAGTTCACACAGTTGGTTTGCGGATGAAACAGACCTGTGTGTTCAAGCTGTTGTCAGCCATTGGATATATATCCGTGACGTAGTATACATATCCATGATTGTGTAAGAATATAGCAAAAGAAAAGTATTGTACACACATTGTGTAAAGGGTTTAGTGAAATAAAATAAATGAATGAAATAATGATGACAAACCATGCAAATGCTATGTTTACAAGAAAAGGAATAGCGCAGTATGCTATTGACAGCATGAGCATATTTATATGTATGTCACCATTACAAAATTTTCGCCAAATACTTGGCTATTTTCATGATCAAAGATCTTGAAGAAAATAATGATAGAAGCGTGGCCTGAGCTCTTGAGTAAACAATGCTGTTACTATTTACTCTGGACAAAGAAAGGTATAATTACAGTATAATTATCGAGAATCAGGTTGATAAAATATTGTTTTGATACAGACAGCAGAGGTACTGAAATTGAACAGGCAAAATTCCATAAATATGTCAGATTCGTTGAATTGTTTATCGTTGAGCTCAGAGGTATTTCACGTTATATACCATACAGTTATACGTTTCCAAAAGCTAAACTGTTTGTCAGTTTGAAGCGTAATATACAGGGTGTTCCAGAAGTCTTGGTCACATTTCAATTTCACATATCTGATGAACTATGAACTATGAACGGTACTAAGATAAAACTGGTATCATTTTAGACCTAATGGATTTACATGTAGCTTTAAAATGATACCAGTTTTAGCTTACGTGATAAAGTGATACCACAAACACACGTATTTTTGGGCGAACGTGTCACTTTTAAGGTACTGTAGTTTACCTTATCACAGTAGGCCCTACCATCAATCTGAATCTATAATATTCTTGGGAATCAATGAAAAAGGGCAAAAATATACATGTACCCAGGGCCGACAAACAATTTATGGAGTGAGTATGCAGTATTTAATTTCAAAATTCTCAAAGGGTGACAAACGCATTGTTAACCTGATATACAGACGTAACATAGCTGTGATGGAAACTAATATAATCTAGTAGACTTAACAATGTATTGTGGTCTTCTACATTGTGGAATGGACGTACCATGGTCATAGCAAACGCCTGGGGATGTCGTAATGAGATATGTCGTGACTTAGCAGGACCATAGTCGTGACTCCGTAACTACCCAGTAATGACGTATAGTGAGTGCGTCAAGCAATCTTTTACAACTTGTCGCAATGTCGTTACTACGCCATTGTCGTCTATGCTACACTCTTTTTTATAGTCTTACTGCCTGCTAGTTTGTTTACGCGCTCGCTACGTAAAGTTTGAACATATTCAAAAATTTGCCATTTCCCCACATCCATGGAAACCGTGCCACGTCCCTATTAGTTCACACCTCAATCACACCGCTTGATGACGCTAATTACTGAGAGCTTGTGAATTACTGAAAGCTTGTTACTTGTAGCAGTGTCAGCGTCAGCAACGCCTTTCTTCTTAATGACGTGTCTTAAATGTTCGCGAAACAAAAAAATAGGGTTTAAGCAGCCAAATACAATTTAAAACAGCATTAGCTTAAAGGTTCTCCCAAATGGTCGATACCACACAATTGTCTAAAAAATACTATTTTTTGCTGTACCATGTTCAAATTGTTCAAAATTTGCATTAGTTTTGGAGGTATTAGGCTTTCAAAAGCCAGGTGAAGGAAATTCTAATCTGCAATACAACACGATTAAGCCAGTGACGTCACCAGAAGAATGTTAGATAAGTAGAATCTTAAAAAATCGGGAAAATATGGGACTTTTTTAAAAGGTATAACAAATTTAGCTCTTACAGCCAAGTTTTAAACCAGATTGGGGGACCCTTTAACTAGAAGATAGATGGTATTGTCGATTCCCTTCACTTTTGTCAATTAATATGAATTCACCGGAAAATCAATCCGGACAAATTATGGAAATTATAATAAAAACGGGTTATCCCACCATCGGCTAAAAACATAAATCCAGAGCTCATCACTTCTTAACACCTCTGGTAGTTTGTTTGTCTATAGATTATTAAGCGTTGTTGTCTTGGCTATCACGTGACCCAACACGCCACTTATCGACGTTTGGGAGATTCAGCCATGTTTAATGAAATCCAATATAACTAATAAAGTAAGTCTGTAAGCTGCTATTTTCTTGAGCTTGAATCAGATATAATATAGTGAGAATATTTTTAAAAATAATAATAATTAAAAAATACTTGTTTTGTCCAAAGGTAACGTCCAGACCAGAAAATGTGCTCTTCAAGTTGGATACACGGATCAACCGGATGGTTCCAATTTCTACGGTCTTATTGATGATGTAAGTCTAACATTGTGCCTACTGTAACAATAAAACAAGACCTACCAGGATTATTATCACCAGGGTTGATGAACCCAGAAACAACGCTCTGGCGACTAGACGGCTGGTTGGTGGCAGTTCCCTTTGCCCTATTTGTTCAAAGGTGCAAATACTACAAACCACCGCTGAATGACGTTACGTCACGTGTTCATTTAGCCCGGTTATCTTTATAACAATCCATTCCAGTAAAACTAATATGTTATAGAGTTATGTGTTACGTGCCGTACCGTCGTTGTAGCTGCAATGGTGTCGTGGATTGTCTCCTCCACACACTGAACTAGCTCGCCCGCGCGTGTGAAATAACCTTAAGTACGGGGTAAAACCACAAATCAAACGAACAAGTTCGTGTTTATTACGGCTAATGTATATTATTTGCTATACAACTATATATTACTTATAGTTATTTGGTTTCCCTCAACTCTTTCATTCCATTCATATATTAACCTTAAAGACTATTTTAAGAGCTAGAATGCAGAACAACACACGGCACAGGAAAATTGGGGAAAGTCGCGTACAATCAGAACACGGTGCCATATCGTCCTATTCATAACATAACTGTCATATTAAATACTTGAAAAGTGGAAACCAGTTACATGCTTGACAAATTCTGCTGGGCTAATATAACCAAACTGACTTCAAACTACATCTAGAGTTGAGCTCGTGAAGTCGGCAACTTGACAACAGGTGCCTCCGACGATAAACAGCTGTTTAAGGCAGAAATCTCACTTTTACCAAAAATGACTGAGACAATTATGGAAGATTGATAGAAGCTGCCGATGGCTTTGGTGATTGCATGCGGATGGGTTAGGCTACTAGCACATACATGTTGCTAAATCGTATTCATTTTGGTCATAATGTTGTATGGTGAACTTTTTGCCATGCTTGATTTATTTATTCCTTTCATTTATATTCAAATTTGACAAAAAATGGAATTTTGCTAATTTATAAGATAATGCAACGTACAAATGATGCAAAAGATTGCAATGAATATACATTTAGCTGTCAAAGGCCCTAGCTGCGAGAAGCGCACACAACTTTTTGGGATAAACACACTATTTATCATTAAAATGGCATTACTTTACTTAAAGTATCCAATACAAACTTTCTGGTGTTGTAACTAGTCTGTAAGGTGA
Organism: Tonicella lineata; assembly: GCA_034781015.1. Lineage (NCBI taxonomy): Eukaryota > Metazoa > Mollusca > Polyplacophora > Chitonida > Mopaliidae > Tonicella > Tonicella lineata. The sequence goes on from JAVFBY010082899.1 coordinate 6,602, forward strand.
TCCATGTGGTCACAGATATTTGTATCAAGCGGCGCTTGCTATCATAATCTTTTAATCGAATTAAAAGAAAAATAAGATACGACACAGATAAGATACATATTTCAGTCTATATGACAAAAACAGAGAGTTTAGAACTGTTTCTATAGTGGACAAATTTTCTCTTTAATTGAAATGGTAAGGCTTTCTTGCGGTTAGATGGCCCTTTGAATTTCAAGTAATGTAACGAAAAAAAAAAAGGTTTGTCATTAAGAATCCACCTTTTAGTATTTTTATCGAAATTACGTTCAGCGGAAAACAAACGCAACATATTTTTAACACTATAGTTTTGTCAAATAGCTGAATTTATATTTCTTATAAATATGTTTTTGTTTTCTCTTCTTTTAGAAGTAACTATTACCTCTTTGTGGTTTTGTTACAGGTGTCGGTGTCTTTCTGTCAACCCTAAATAAAGTACATCCAGTGGATACGGTTGTTTTCCCGTCTAAATCTGCCCGAGACGTCACTCTCAATGTTAAGTTTGTGACCAGGAACATTTTACAATACAAATAATTATCAGTTATATTGTTACATAGGCCTGTTTTGTTCAGCTGTGGCCAAACGCAGTGGTAACTCGTCGATGTGTGACGAAGCTACAATGAAACATATACGCCTCCACATTTAACGAAGTATGGCCGTTATAGTATCCGCAGCTGTCATTTTCTTATGGTATTGTAGCTGTCTATAGCTGTGCTCCGTCCAAATAACAAAAAAAAGTGCGATTTCTTAACAGCTATTTCTGCTCAGTAAAGATTTCTTTTTAATATGGAATTTCTGATTCTGCTGATTATGTTCGATATCTAAGGGAGGCAACTCTGAACTTACACGTTATCGAGGAGTTACGCACCTTTCAACCAAAGCAAATATCTTGATGATTTGCATCGTTTTTTGTTTTTGCCGTATTTGAGTTATGTTTTAATTGGCTATGTAAGACTGTTTAAAATCCCTTTCGTTTATTGCTTTAACACGTTAGTTACAATTTAGCCATATTGCCTCTGAGTGACATTTGTTAAAATCAGGAAAAAGTTAGTCGGATTTAAGTTAAGAATTATATTTTCATATTTCTACAAAGGTTTGTTGTCAAATTAATAAGAAATGTATTGACATAAATATTACAGAAAAAATATCGATATATTTCCAGCCGATGGCAATAGACGTTTGTGGAATTGTAGATATATAATCAAGCTTATCTTTTATCTGAATTACTGGCATTTTTGTTTGTGATGTATTGTGCCCTGTTTCATGTACCTAGTTTAACTGTATTACGTATAACGCTTGTCTTTCGTTGTAAACTGGTGATAGGACTGTATGTTAGCGAAACTGCGTAGCTCTGTATATATCAACAGATTAATATCTCTGTAGAATTCAGCATGTGCCAATTTGTACCAACATTGTAATGTGACTTTTTATATATCATTTGTTACACGAAATATTCATAAAGTAATTAGTGGTACACACTTAAGTAAAGTGTCCCAATTTAGAGTCGTAGTAATGTTTGTGTGTAGCTATATTGGGGCACATTTTAAAGATAGGCCTACCATAGGTTTATTCCAATGTTACGTTAGGCTAATCTTTGTGTGTTGTTTTATGCGTGACCTAATAAATAACTATTTGAATAACAAGGGTAAGTTTTAGCTTAGACTATTTGTAATGGTGTGTCGTAAAGACCAGTCTCAATAGAGCGAAAGCCTCTCTTAAGTTATCTACAACAGTTTTGATTAAAGAGTGAAATCTTACTGACATGGTGACATGGTGAAAGCAGCACATTATTCGGAGTTTCTGTTCGTGGGAGAATCAATCATTCTTAAAGAAACTGCAATGCGTCTTGCATCCCAAATGTGATAATTATTCGCTCAAACTTATTTTCGATATTTTTGCTCGCATCTATTTTCGTGTATCCACGTTAAAGTAAACCGTTAAACGAACATCGATGAGTATGTGTTGAGAAGGTTTTCCTGTGGTAGGCCTATAGGCTACTTCATTGTCTTACAAACACTTTTATATGTGGTACTGTATTGCTTTAAATACCTTACGTAAACTTACAATTGATTATTGATGTGATCCGAGGACGCTTTGTCTACAAGACTAGTGTTATTGTGTTACCATTTGTGTTTAATCGTGATTTGTATCAAGTTTGTACATAGTGTCTTGAACGATAAATTTCAGTTTTATACTTTTTGTGTTGCTACACTACCAACATTGTCGTTACTTCAAAGATGTACGCAATAACTTAATTGTGTGGGACTTGTTTTGAAGTGTATAAGGCTTAATAGAAGGTTTTCTTAACCATTCTTCAAATATCCATTGTCGCTCACGCTAAGACGATTCGTTTCAGGTTTGTTCTTTAGAACATTAAACAAGAAACGAAAATGCGGGATATATCCAAGATTGGCCCTCACTTAATATTAATTTTGTTTACATTATACAAAGGAATTACAACTGATTAGGATAATAAATGGATTGTATTGTATGTGATTAACTGTATTGTGTGTTGATTTTTTTCACAAATGATTTATCCGATTGGAGGCCTATATCATAATTAGTCTACATGGTTGGTCGATCACTTCAAGCCATTTGGCTTCTCAATCTGCTAATACCTGACTGGCTGCTAATCAGTCATTTCGAGCCAATAATAAAGTATAACTCCCAGCATAATTATATTATTGTTATAATAGCCAATCGGAGCCCAGGTTTTATTCACTGCTGTGACCTATAACGGTAAGCAATGTTTATGTATTCAACCTAATATAGTGATTCAGGGGTTTAAGGAGTTTTCGCAGTCCCAAAACATTTAGTCCCAACATGTCATAACTGGAATGTAAAGTATGTCATCAGTTGTAAACGCTATCCCAATTGTTCTCGCTTAAGCCGGGCAGTGAAGACAGCCCTCATATGGACTGTTGGATGTTGAACCTTCCCGAGACCGTCTGTACAAGGCTTATAAGCTAATTCAAAATTAAAAAATAGTTTACTACTCCATGATCAAGTTTGTTTCATTTGGTTCTATTCAGAGACTGTTTAAAAAAACCTATTGTTTATTTTATAGACATTAAGAAGTCGAAGCACAAATCATACCGCAACGCTTTATGGGTTAACAAACCAGAACAAGTAAACAATTACACTTTGAGGCATTGCTGGAAATAGCCGTTTGAACAAAGCGTCCACAAGAAAAACAAGAATGCGAGTTAGCTGAATCACCCGATTTGAGCGTAATTAACAGCTTCAAGCTTAGTTTTATTAACTTTATTATCCGCTTCAAGGTAGTATAAAGTGCAGGCCATAGGTCGTACGGCCTACCATATATAATAAATACAATTTGAAGCTGCTCAGAAAATAAATAGCACAGCATTGGTTATACATAGTCACGTGTGCAACTATTATTTTGGGAGGATATGTTTTGTTTTATCTTGTCCGGGTTTCTGATTTAGGGTTAGTTATAATTTAGAGACCGTTTTTTTTTATTTTGAATTATGTTTTATTCATGTTTTATTAATCAATGGTTTCCCCATTGGAGTGTACCGTGTCCTCAGAAATAAATCTTTACCACGGGTCGGAACTACGAAGACGTGACTAATTCTGGCTAGTGGTGCCTTGTTTATTATGATGGAAGCTTTAAGCTGTATTTATTATATCTGGAAGGCCGAACGGCTTACGGCCTGTACTTTATACTAGCTTGCAGCTGATAATAAAGTTAATAAACTAAGCTTGAGGGTGTTAATAACGTGCGGATCGGCTAGCTGAATCCTCTTGAACTGTCAAACTTGGCAATTAACGGAGTTTGTTCTGTCAAACAGTACAGATTCAATCATATTTTTTTTGTGATGACATTAATTTATGCCATGAATCTAAAGCACAGAACCAATCCACATAAATAAACGGAATTCCTATTTTGACGACAGACAACAGCCATGTAAATCCCCTTCTTTGAGCATCGGGCCTGTGAACGAGAAATCAACCTGAAACGATATGTTTACCAATGTGGACAATGTCTCTTAGCCTTTTTAGACAGTATTCCATAAAGAACACCGAGATAAATGATGATTCGTCAGTCAGCTGCCAACATGACCTGTCAGTTGAATGTTTTAATACATGTGGATATGGCATACCTAATTCACAATGTGTAATGGGGAGTCGTTACAAACGTAGATAATCATATACGTTGATGGCTCATTCATTAATACTCGACTCGCTCTATTTAAACTTAATTTAGTACAGGTTTCCTTTGGTGATCTACAAGCAAAATACTTATTGTGGTTTTTTATTTCAGTGGTATTTATTCAGCTAAGGTCCCCATCAAACCAGAGCTACGTCCATGAAAACCACACTGCGTTCTCAAAATGTCTACAATTTGCAACGATCGTGGCGAAGACGTGGGAAAATGTGCAAATATCAAGTTCATTCTATGCCCGTGCCCCGCTCCTAAAACGCTCTCACTGCGTGTAACCGACTCTTATTAGTTTCGTACTACGCACTCACCACGTCCAATCGGTTCTTACTACGCTCTTAATACGATCAAGCCGTTTGCAATACTACCCCATGATAAAGTGATTTTGAAGATAGATTTTCAAAAAGCATTTGACTTAATAAATCACGAAAACTTAATTAAAAAACTCGAAATGTATTCATGTTACCATACTGCTCTAAAGTGGATATCTTCATACCTTAGCAATCGTTTTCATTGTGTATCTCTAAATAACAAGTTATCAGATACACTTTTGGGAAAAACGGATGTTCCACAGGGATCCATTCTTGGGCCCTTACTTTTTATTATATATATGAATGATTCTGTTTTCAACATTGACAATTGTAATGTAGATATATATGCAGATGACTCAACCATTCATTGCAGTTCAAAATCTGTGGATGACATAGAAACAAAATGAATACATGCCTTTTGAAATCTTCTGAATGGCGCCTAAATAACAAAATGCGGATCAACCCAATCAAAAAGGAAGGCAATGGTTATTGGTTTATCGAAAAAAATGCACTCAAGACAAAAACAGTTTAGGATAACAATTAATGATACAACCATTGGCGCCGTCCCTGCTATTTGATAACTTGGTTTAAATTTTGACAAAAATCTATCATGGGAATGTCACATTAACAGTATTTGTCAAACTATTTCTAAACTATTATCTGTTCTACGTAAACATAAAAATCTAATCCAACAAACTACACGGCAGCTGTTTTACAATGGGCCTTTCTACCACATATCAACTATTTTCTTGGCCTGCCTTGGGATTTGAACCTCTGACTTCGGTTTGGACACTTTAACCGTCCTACTGAGCTATTGTGGGTGACAGTTGAGAGGTACCTTGCCAAACGACAAATCTATAATATGTCGGAAATTTACTTGATGTTGAATTTACGTATTTCCAAGTTTCAAACTTGCAACTGTTTACATGGTAAGGGATACGATTGTTTTTAGAAATGATGTTAAACACGATTCAAGGTCACACACTGTTTCCAATACTCTACCAGACAAGAATACATCAGGTTCAAACGGATCCATTAACTTTAAAAAGTCATTCAAGGCGAAAGCAATGGAACAAAATCTGATTTATACCCCTGTCAGAAACAATAGTGGATCAGCGAAATTTTAATAAAAAATACTACCAGCCCAAGCGAGTTGTTTCATGCCAGTAATGACTGTGAATGACCACTGACAACTCAATTGAAATTAGATTGATAGCTCTGC
>JAVFBY010083010.1:0-10992 GCA_034781015.1 Tonicella lineata
TTATGTAGGAGTCCAATGTACCTTATTTTGTATTCATGCAGATTTATGGATGTCCACATTAACAATCTCTTAGGTGTTAGATTTGCGTAACCTCTCACGTGAACGGCGGGTTACGCAGCTGAATTTTTGCGTAACCAAACGATCGGTTACGTGGGGCTAAATGCACGTGAACGGTATTTCGTTTACGCCAGAATTTGAAAATGTAAGGCCTGAAAGCCTGTAGCCATAGTGTACGTATTTGTTTATACATGCACAATCCCAAAATGTCAAGGTGTTGAGGCAAGTAATATTAATACATGCATTAACAGCTTGACATTTGTGCCTGTAGCTGCAGTTATCATATTTGCTGCAGGCCATGGGGTATGTCTTGCAGTGCAGACTTGTTTTTGTTTATCAGTGGGGCTAAAATGGTTAGCTAGTGAATCTATTAGTCTAAACAATTGATCTCTTCCCCAATTGTGCCGATAGCGGTAGGGAGCACCAGTAGCGTTGGTGCTCAACGTACAGTCAACGCCACAAGAGTCAAGTTACAGGTGGCGGTAGTCTGTGCAGTGCCCAGTCTGAGGGAGACTCCTACAGTCGCAGCAAGAGCCATCGTAGACTACTCGATTTTCAACATAGCCAGCAAATATCAATGTATAAAGAGTTGATACAAAAAAATAAAATCATACACTATAAAAAATGAGTTTCAGAATTTTTTTACCACATGTTTTTGTCTTATTTATTCTCTGTAATAATATATTAAAAACAAGCTGATCCTATTAAGCATCCTGGCACTGGTACCTACCATGCATACCTGACAAAAGATAAATGACATAATGGCACCTGATAAATGACATAAAATTCTTACTATATTCTTGGCTATTTTCAACATCAAATATCTGCAAGTGATAGGTATGGGTAAGAAAAATCCCACTTAGAAATATAAGCTTACTGTTTTGGGGTGAGAAAAAAAAACCTGTAAAAAATCATTTGTAAGTAAATGTACATGTATGCATTCTTATCTGACGCAAAACTATTTTTTTGTTATTTTTAAAAAAAGATAATCTGTTTGTTCCATTGGGTAAACATTTTGAGAAGAAATGAAAGTTTGTAAGCTAAATTCCAGTCATCTCCAAGACTTTTCAATACACGAGATTGTTTTTTCTTCTTCTATTGTCTGCTTGTGAAGATCAGTGGATTACTGTGTATGTTTCCATAGTTAAACATACTATAGTTGTGACTCAGTCCACTTTTTAAATGTACATTATTTTTCCAGAATGTACACTTCGCAAGAAGAAGAACTTAAGTCATTACGATTTATGTCATGATTTAATAACACAAGACAGCTTGAGAATCTCAATATAAATGCCAAGAAAAATGAACAATTCAATTACAAAAGCAAAGTTCCAAAATGATTGCACATTGCAGTCAGGACATTTCAGTTAATCATCTTCAACTCAAAACCACAATCATGTTAATGACATTCCATTAACAAAACCACCATGTATAATTTGGGGGCTTTTAGCCTTTTCGACAAAAAATAAACCCTGGCAAATAATAAGCACTAAAAGCAAACTCTGTCAACTAATTTAATAAAGACATGAGAATCAAAAAGAGTCCACTCTCTGAATGCAGTGATTCATTCAAACAACTATCTTAATGTGGTGATTGATTTAAAAAACTCTCTTAATGTGGTGATTGATTTAAACAACTCCCTTAATGTGGTGATTGATTTAAACAACTCCTTTAATGTGGTGATTGATTTAAACAACTCCTTTAATGTGGAGATTGATTGTAACAATTCGCTTAATAAGGTGATTGATTTAAACAACTCCTTTAATGTGGTGATTGATTTAAACAACTCCTTCAATAGGGCGATTGATTTAAACAACTGCATTCATAAGGGGGTTTAAATAGTTTCCTTTATGGTGATTAATTTAAACAGTTTCCTTGAAATGTAGAATTATACCCATTGCCGAATTCCAGCATCGTAAAAATCAATACAGAAAAGCGGTTAGTGTTATACAGTGCAATCAGTTCACCAAGTTTAATCAATCAACTAAAAAAAACAAATATAGCGGTTGTGGAGAGCTTCTCAAAACCATGAAACATGATGTATAAACGTGTTTGGGTTATAGCCTGAATATTTTAAAGGAATTGGTATCTGAAAAAATGGTGATTTGAGACACCCCGTTAATGATTTCTGGTAAACACTTTGCTTCTTATTCTGTACTACATGTATATAATATATGGTGGAAAACGAAGAGAAACAATATGGTTCCTATTCTGTTCTTCTTAATATATCGTGGAAAACAGAGAGGAAATGACGGTTAAAAACTCAACATAACTACTGAAAATTCAATGTTACTACTAAAAACTAAATTAAACTGTGATCTTACCTGTTACTCAGATATTTGTTATAATTAAAGAGCTGTATATCAATGATTTCTTCACTTTCAATCGGACGGGCCACAGGCCATTCAAACACCTTAAAAAAGAGAAGAAAACACATTACATGTACATAACCACTGATGTGTTTATTATAATTTTTTAAGAGGAAGCTTTCACAAAATAAAGTATACACAATATTGCAAGTTATAAAATGAAAGTAAAAATAGTCTTATGAATTGGGCTTTTCACATTTTTATTTTTTGTCAAAAGCAAAAATTTTAGAGTAAAGTGACAATTCCGAGAATGATGAACAATTCATTCATTGGAGTTGTCACTGTACTCTATTGTGCTAAATTAATTGGTTGTAATGGTAATATTTAAAAATTGTACAACTATATTTTCCTCGAAACTGACATCTTGTAATGTTAAAGTTCAGTTAGGCGGTAGGACGTAAACTTTCATTCTTTGGCTTGCCATGACGTGTTACAAACTTACAATACCACTGTATGACATTTTTTAGATGTACACATTTGTAGGAGATGTCAATACATTTCTATCAACCTTTATTGAATGGGGCATAACAGTAAGACTGATATTATTTGACTGCTGCTAGACTAGGCTGGCAGATTATAGCATTTACATTTCCTGGAAGAAAATTTTATAGATTTAATATGTTTATTGAACTTCCACTTTAGCCTACAAACTTAATATAGCAGAATTAATGAAAAGCTTCCAACATCTGCTTCTTGACAAAAAAAGTAGAGCATATGTCCGATTCTGAAAAAATGCAAAAAATACCTTATACAGGACTATTGAGTTATAAGGTTACAACATCAGAGTTAGTTTCAGTGATGTCCCTTTGTGAAATTACTAGAGCTAAAAAATATATTTGAATATATTCGTAAATACCAATTTACTATTCGGATAGTAAAAATTGATATTCGAATATTTGTTGTTGTTGTTTAAAATTCCAGAACACTTGCAAATTAAGGATAGACTACATGTAGTATCAAAATATTGCTTTTGTTATGTAAACAATGATTGTTCAACATAGATATATCAATTTTGATGGCATTTTCATTAAATATAGCAAACCCATATTTTTATTAGTGACGAAAATTGGCCTCGTAAGTAACATAAACTAATACTGCAAATTTATATATTAGACAGATGTCTCAAAAACGAATATTCAAATAGTAATCGAATAATAAAAACAAATATTTGTATCTTCAAAATCTATTATTCCTTTCAGCTCTAGAATTGATGTTGCCACTTTGGGTCAATTTGGTGAAAACAATATTGCAGGCTATGAAGTCAAAGTCGCTAAACCTTTATGAAATGAGTTTTTCTATAGCTAGACATAATATTTTATGTGAAAGTAAATTATTTACATCTATAGTTGTCTGTAAAATGACAAACAGCAATGCTAAAGAATAGGCAGTTTGCCCCACCTTGCTGTAAAGCGGCAATGTTATTTCACAAAAATACGTCACACTTTTGTCGTAGCGTCATAAGCTGAAAGTCCTGTATTACAGTATAACACTTTTTGCTTTTGATTGATCATTATAAATTACAAATCTAAACCCGGGCTGTCTTCATCCCCCACAAAAACAAAAAGCAAAGAAATAATTCAAAATGATCAAATGAAATGTGTGATATAAGCTTAAATATTGATTAGTCTGACTATGTAAGTTTGGATATTAGTAATTTTGAGCTTGGGTTAACACAGACATAAGAAATAATGAAGGTAGAATGTAAAACCATAACTCCAATTCAAATCTAGTCAGGCTGCTAATAGCATCAATGGTTTGACCACCTGCCGAATGAATGGAAGATGATCCCCTTCAACCCATTTCTTTGGTATTAAGCAAAGGCTGCATAATCGTAGCTATATACCATACAACGAAGCAAATGAACCAAATGCAACTATGCGTAGAACCACATTATTAGCCAGAAATCCAGAAAAGGGTGTCTTAAATCACCATTTTTACAGAAACAGGGTGTCTCATTTTACATTTTCCCTATCTTTCCTATATGTACATGTATGTAGCGATGTTACAAACACTAATCTTAAGATGAGATACATATTGGGATAAACCATCTCGATACGATAGTATCGCAACACACTGAGATTTGATGACTAACCATAGGAAAACAAAACGACAGCTGCTTTATGGCTTTTAATGATGAAAAACGTTAAATTAATATATGTTTTTCAGCATGGTCAACCTAACAACTTGGTGATGCCTAACAGCAGACTGACTTTCTTTCGTCTTGATTCAGATAAATTTTGTTTAGATCTCACATCCAAGTTAGAGTTATTTCTCTTTTTAAAAGTATCCTGATGTACAGTTTGCAATATGCTACACGTCTCTTGAGTCAGTGTTTACGATAGTATGATTATCGCGATACCGATGTATTGTTGCACCCCTACATGTATTTGAAATTTGATTGATAATGGCTTCTTGGTTATCTAAGTTGTGTAGCCTCCTCTCCGGCTAACACTTTGAGAAGTACACATTTTATTTCCCTTATTTCATGAATATTTTATGCAGGTCTCAATTGTCCTTTTTTTCTAATTATGAAATGAACTGAAATACATTTGATTTTAAGTCTTTATAATATATATTTTAAAAAATCTTTTAAAAAAAATATGAGTCGGCGGGTTTCGGATACGGTCAGTCGGGTTACACGGAAAGAACATAATATTATTTTTCGCCTTAGAATAAGAGTTCAGAGTTAATTACATCCAAAGAATTTATGTTGTGTATGTCATGAGGACTAACCAAAACAGGAACAATTTCTTTCTTTAAAATAGGCGTCACAAGACCTATTGATTGCCTTGAATTTGAGAGTTCCGTGGTCGAATTATCTAACTGTTTTTATTAGTACTTGCAGAAGTATGAAATGAGCCATTCACCCCACATCAACAGCAATGTGGTTTTTCAGAGCCCTGTGCATCAGTTGAGTTTTGTTTCATTTTGCACAGTTTCTTATTGGCTGAATAGCCTGACTATTATGGGATATAAATCTTATCTTTGCTTGGCACATGTGTGTGAGAAATTAGCAATGAACTATATATTGGTCAATGGAATTAACCCATGATTTCACATTTAGTCATCTTGAGGCGTTACCACTATTTCCGACTGGAGGTGCTTTGTCATCAATCCATGCTGGCATGAGCTTCAATGCTGTGATGTGTGTGAATGACTCGTTTCCTACTTTGGGTTAATAGACTTCTGGTACTAGGCAATACGGAGAGAAATTTTCTTACCTCGTCAAACCAGGCTGTTTCTTCTGCATTTTCAATGACTTTAGAGTAATGAGACACACCTGAAACAGACAAAAATCAATCCAATCGTTAGTAACTAAACACAAATGATACTTCAGAAAGTCAATTTAAAATTGCCTAAAACTAAATATTTTTTAGCATGGGGCACGAATTAATTCAATTTCTCAGACAAAACTCAATTTAAAAATGAAATAAAAAAACAAATTTTTCGTTATTTTTCATCGGGTATTCCACATGAAAAGTGTCAGTAAATCGGCATCTTGATGCCCCTTATATCTGCGAGCACCAGAACATCAGTAAGCCCTTGATAACCAACAGGAGCTTAGCCAAAAATCCAAAGAATGATGTCCAAAGCTGTTATTTTCTTTTACTTTTTAAGTAATTGGATGTCCAATTTTCACAATTTCCCTATCTCCTGCATGTTGGAGTTTTTTTAAAACAGCGTGTCCAAATGGTCAATTGTTCAATTCAGAGCGTCCAAAGGATGGATAGCGACCCCTTTGCCTATTAAAGCCCTTGACAACCACCTGTAACAATACGACACATAAATATGACAATTGTCAATATTTGGAGGAAAATCAGGGGGATAACCTAATCATAATCCCTCTATTTAATACAGCAACAAACTTTCTTTACATTCCAACGTTCTTCAGACAGACTAATTCCAATGAGGTGGGGCCAGTTGTTCAAAGCACTATTCAATTAATATAATCCTAGATAAGATTTATATATTTGGTAAATTTGAAATGCCTTTGATGCATAATGTTTTGATAGTTTACATCTTATTATGTTCCTTTGTTTAATCCTGTTGCCCTGGTGCTCTCGGAGCTAAGGGGCATCAGGAAGTAGATTTTTTTTTTGTCGTGTCCTTTTTTTCTCTTTTTTCTTCCTTTTTATGTCTTGTCGTTCATGTTGCCAGTGACGTGAACAGTGGTTTCCACCCATGGGGCTGGCACGCCGTCATATAGGTAAAATTCCCCCTGAGTACGGTGTTAAACCCTAATCAATCAATCAATCCTTTGTTTAATACAGGTGATTGGGCAAATGCCCAGTTAGAGTTAAGGGGCATGATCGGGAAGAAGATTTTTTTGGTGGTGTGTTTTTTTTTTGGCACTTTTTCACCCTTTTTCTGTCTCGTTTCTCAAGTTGCCAGTGAGATGAACGTTAGTTTCCTCCATCTATGGGGCTGGCAAGCTGTCAAATAGGTGAAATACAAATGTACCCCATTGGGCTGGTTCCCCTTTGTATGAGTGAAATAAACTGACATTTTGTAAGTACGTCATAAAACGACATGGCACAATCACCAAGGTAACAATGACGTAGGTCAGTTGGTACGAGACCAGGTCCCTTCGCGAACCCTCTTCCATAATAATATTGTCTTGGTATGTTTGTCAGAACGAAGAGTATTGGTTTGATCTGTTGGGGAGTCCCGTCCCATAGGATTCAAGTGTTGAACTGGGGTTTGTGGGTAATTGAAGTAGATGATAATAGAGTGGTTTTATCTGGTCATCAGGAACTGGCTGACATTAACACAGAAGGGTTTCTTTCCTTCACAAATCTGAGAATCAGCAGAATTTTGAGGAGAGGATAGGATATGAGTAGAGTGGTTTGAAGTTGATCATTTCTCAATCTTGTAGACCGAACCATTGGGACGTTTACTTGACGCTATTTGTCCTCTGGTATCGGGATAAAAAACTTGATGAGGTGCCTTTTCTTTATTGATAATAGTTAAATCTGTTGAGAAATAAGGCGCCGTTTCTTTATTGATCTAAAGAAGGATATCCAAACTAACCAGATTGCTTGTCTATTTCAGAGAAGAATTTCTGAATGTCATGAACATGTATGTGCCTTCAAATAAAACATTAAAAGAAGAATGCTTTCAAAAAGCACTGTATTGTAAAGAACACATGGGCAACGTTTGTCGTACATACTGTGATACATGTACTTTGTGGCATAAACCTTTTCTTAACAGAGCTTATTGAGTAGCCTAAAGGTTATACTTCATGTATTTTACACAAGTTGAGCAATGGACATGAATAGAGTTGTATTTATGTAATTGGATCAAATAACACCATATATACAGTAACACACTAGTGTACATCAATCAATCCTTTTTTTAATTGTTTGTACATGTACCTGGTCCTACGTGGCATAAGTGTTCAATAAAAGAATCTGAATCTGATGTCACACCATGATAAAGGTTTACACATATCCTAACAAGGGCTCAGGCAGTGGTGTGTCCACCAGTCCTTTTGACCCCCTGATTTGAACAATTGTCTCATTTGGACACTCTGTTTTAAGAACTGTAACATGCAAAATATAGGGAAATTGTGAAAAGTGGACACTCAGTTACTTAAAAAGTGGAGCAAAATTACCACACTTTTGATTTCCGGCTTAGCCCCTGGTCCCTTATCTTAGATTAGTAATTCTGCTTTTGACTAACAGCCCTATCCTGGTTATCTTTAAAAAAACAAAATAGCGAAGCTCTGTTCATAACAGTTTTCAGTAGTGAAACAAGACGTATTGTACAACAAAAAAGCAGAAAACAAAACTCCAGTGGCGCCCCGAGGCATGATTGTCATCTTCAAAACAAACACCAAAAAGTCCATTACAGCATTATTCGATAGTGTTAAACTACATGTACCATCACATTATCTAAGTGCGCAAAGAAAAGGGCAGAGTTAACCAGGCCTTCTCAAATCCGAAGCCCTGGTTAACCAAATTCTACAAACTATCACAATGTCCTTAGGCGCTATGGGTAGCTTTAAACTCTTTGAGATTCTTTGATACCATAACTTGATTTTTGAATAACATTAATGCTTAAAAATCTATCAGTGAAACTAGTAAACTTAACAAGGCCTCAAGGCAGTATTCAGAGAGGCCAGCTATAAAAACAAATTATTTCAAAATTTGATTTTGCAACATGCAACATGTTTAATATGAAAGAGGTTAATGGTTTGTACAGGGTTATTTAAGGACATTTCACTCCTATCATTGCATGCAAGCATGGTGGCGAAGACATGGTCTACCACAACATATACATTTTTAAAAGGCAATTCATGACACAAACCATAATGTCAGTGGAAGACGTAACGATTTTCTCTTTTCCTGTTGCATCAGGAAAAGAAAACATCCCCCACAACCTTAACTGCTGCTCAGTTAGGATGATGGGACTTTTTCTCACCCAAAATCATGTTACGTGGGATCCTTTTAATCCCTTTGTATTTTATTAATCACCGAGAAAGAATAAACAACTTAGTCTTAAGTCTGATCCAATCCCTAGTTACAAGTCAGACAGTGTAATCCCCTGATCACCGACATTGTGTTAGTCAGACAGGGTAAAAGTTAACCAAATGCAGTAAATCTAATAAAAACTCATATATTCATGTGTATGGAATTCCAGCCTCTAGAAGTGTGGTAAGTGACCTTTAGAACAAGCTTGGAGAAGATAGCTCTCATAATCTGTTTGACGGCCTTAGGGGAAGACAAAATGACAGAACACAGCCAGTGGGTGTTTAAACTACACAAACCGGATTAAACAAGCAAAAACCTTTATTCTTACATAACACAAAATTACCTGTCATAAAAGCAATATCTCTAACATAGATAACCTAGTTTGGACAAATTTTAATAATGCTCAGGTGTACCAAATGTGTTACATGCAATACCATCTCAGTAAACAAATTTATTTTGATAACTATCTGTGGAAAAAAAATAACTCATAAATGTGCCAAGGCGAAAACTTGCAAACATTAATTTAAATTAGGTGGAAATCAACATTGTTACAATGCTGTCTTGCATATCAATTTAAAGACAATCATGAAGTCCAACATCCAATATTTTGCAATTGCTATATCTTCATGCATTAGCGCTTGACAAAAATATTTAACCATTTGATTGTATAATAAAACTAGGGATGTTAATTTCTAACTTTCGATAAATGAACATAAACGATATAAACAGTAAAAGTGGTCATACATACATGTACACCCCACAATCACTATATCATTCCGCCATTCACTGACCTTAGATGACCACATTCCTTAGAGATACAGTGGAGGGGTTTAATAAGCTTTGTGAAGAGCATCAACAAACACACAAAGGTGACTACCAAGATTAAGTGATTTCAAAGTGGGTTAAAAGCACAATGTATAATCACCTTATAATGGACACTAAGGGAAAAAATAGAGTTAACCTCAGAAAAATTACTCCCACAATAGCACCTCGTGTGACTCCCTCACAAACATAGGCAGGTTCATTAAAAAAAAGGAAATTGTTCATAGCTCATGGATGATTTTATAATTTTCTTATTTAAGATAACTGATTCTGTAATCGTCATCACACAACCCCAATGCCTCACAAGGTCTACCAGCTACATTTGTAGTTTTTCGACTAGAGGGAAGAGGGAACCAGACCAAACTGGGTGGTGACACATACAGGGAAGACACCTTAATCATGATTTACGCTCATATAATATTACTGAGCGTAAATTACTTTGCCCAAAAGAACTCATAGCTTCTCCGGCCAAGCTGGACTCTGAGCATACCATGTAGGCCTACAGGTTTTTAATTTCAGTGCCTATGAGATGAAAAATGATGAAAATCCATTGTTTCGATGTTATATATACATGAACATGTATGTTGGGATATTTAAAATATACACATCATGATCTATAATTTGGCGGACTTTTGTCGCTAGCTTGAGGGAAATATTAGGACGCTGGATTGGGCACCAGTTTTCCATATTATTTGAAACCCAATTACAGAGTAGGTGAGGTATGGCATGGTTTACTTTAGTTTAGTTTTGAAATAAACTAAACTAATGACAATTAACTCACCTCATTTGTAATTGGGACCAATGAGTGAAGTAAACCATCCTGGATACAATTGGCGACAAACAATCAGAGCAAAACATGAAACCGCAACAAATCAGCTTTCTGATGCCCTTCAGCACAGGAAGCTTTCTGATGCCCTTCAGCATAGGAAGCTTTCTGATGCCCTTCAGCACAGGAAGCTTTCTGATGCCCTTCAGCAAAGGAAGCTTTCTGATGCCATATTGCCCTTCAGCACAGAGAGTACAAGGGCACAGGAAGCTGACGCAAAAAAAAATTATCAAAATACATATGAATGCCGGTACACATTACCCAAATTACATGTATTTGCACTATAATTAATTCCTTTTGATATCTATTGATGAGACGTCAGATGTGGTTTCTGGGAATAAAGGTTACATATATAGTGTAAGTAGTTCATATTGTATCTACTTGAGCTGTGTCAGAATAATGAGGTGAGGTGTCGGGGGAAATTACGACTGTAAAGGACCTACGC
>JAVFBY010083121.1:0-12333 GCA_034781015.1 Tonicella lineata
AAACGTCATCAGTTACGTCAAAGGGGATGATCACCTCGCTTTCGTTTCAACATGGCGCTTCCGTGAGAAAGGTCTATAGCGTAGGCCTATAGGTTACTCACCTCCCGTTATCTCCGAAGGCTCGTCCGTTGGGTCAGCATTATGTGACAGTCCTATCAACAACGTCAAACATACCAGCGTCAAACGTAACTTCTCTAGCGTCATAGCCATTCTGTATGCATGTACATGTGACGTTGAAGACTAAACGTAATAACGTTATTTAAGTATAATAAGTATATATAATTATAAATTACCAATGGCGTTTATGTTTGAAGTACACGATATCGTTAAAGACAACACAGACGTCCTTAGCATACGAAATAGAAGATTTGTAAGTGGTAATTAAGCTAAGCCATCTACAAAAAAAAAAAAGCCTGAAGCAACAATATTTTATGGATTCCGATAGGCTTAGGTTAATATTGCATACTGAGCGTTGATGCCTACTGAAACATCTACTTTTGCAAATAACTTTACATGATATGGGGACAGTTATCCGTAAATTTGTCAACACTTCGACGTATAAACGGTAAACGGTCACACAAAAATAAATCTCACAATTGGCCTATAGCACTAACACACAACACATCTAAGTTTGTATATCGCCTGATTCATGCAGACAAGCTAACACAAAAAGTACTCCAAAAAATGAAAAACTACAAACACCTAAGCTATGTAAAAACTCCTTAGTCCGGAACGAGTATATTCTGTATATAGTGTAGGCCTATACGTCCAGTTGTGTAATGTGTAATAGTAGAATTATCAGACAGGGACGACAGCACACAATCAGAGAAAACTTATTCCGTTCTGCACACATTCGTTGAAAAATGACTAATGCGTAACAATACCTATATCCTTTAGTTGTGGAAAAATGTACCGGTGTCGT
Organism: Tonicella lineata; assembly: GCA_034781015.1. Lineage (NCBI taxonomy): Eukaryota > Metazoa > Mollusca > Polyplacophora > Chitonida > Mopaliidae > Tonicella > Tonicella lineata. The sequence continues at coordinate 923 of JAVFBY010083121.1, forward strand.
TTCACTTTCACAGCCACATTTTAGCACAAAGAATTCCTCAAATCTGAGTCTTATTTTGCCGGAATACCGTGAAGTGTGTCACAATGACAGCAATATGTTTACTGGATTAGTTTTAAAAGTTCAGCTATTCCGAGTTGATCGTATGCTATTTATACCGTCCATCGAATCAGTGGCTTTTGAAGTGACTCGAACACAGTAGGCCTACATTTAATAGGCAACAGTTGGGGAGGGCATTAAATGACAGAAACTATTGTAACTGCCCTATTTATACCAACAACTCAGAGTATGTTGCTGGCCTGTGCTTTCATCCAGAACAAGGGAGACGAAATAGAGCTTTACTCGTATATAAAACCAAACGTATACGTCCTACAAGAAAAAACTGTATGTTTACATGTTTGACAGTACGGACACTATCGATTTGTGTATGGCCTACCACTCGTTTCGGTTCCAAAAACTAAAGATAGCTAATTAACTATGTGCGTTGAGTTGGGGGTATATTTGCATATACTGGTATTAACTATTAGATTGTATGGACTAACACATTAATAATGCATGGTAGGCTTTAGATGCAGAGTCTGTATCATTATTAGTCTATTAAGTATCCGTATATATAAGGAAACAGAGCAGTGTTGAACAGGTGTAATTTCTAATTTTTTTTATTTATCAGCATATACTTGTCCAATTTAGTAATTTACAATTTTGTTTGGTACAACTGAACTTCCTGAGACATTTATATGTGAAAACTCGCTCAGTGAAGATATTTAAAAAGTTAAATTGTTTGTTAACTAGAGGAGCAAGATGGCGGCCCAATTCGAAAAACCCCCGGAATAATTTTGATTTTTAAAAAATTAGTGCCAAAGATTAAGTTTTTATTACATAAAACAGTTCTAAAATGATTGTTGAGTTTCAAACTACATACAGAAACGAAAAGACGGGATAAGCAAAAAAGGTTATTTCTACGCACGAACAGGGCCGTGCGGAGTTAAATGGATTTCATCTGTAAAGCTCAGTAGCTAGCCCGAATCAGCCTGTATCAAAGAATTAGTATTGTTACGATTTTAACTAGTATTTACGTTTGTCCATAAATCAAAACAATTCCGTCGAAATTATTTTTTCAATGCGTACTTAGTTTTTACGAGCCAAGAGAAATCATGCTAAAATCGAATTCAAGGTAAAGAGGGTGTGCCACCCGAAGGTTATCCGGTATTGTAAGAGTGTCATTTTCCGTCACTCAGTTAAAAAAGTCTCTGCTGTATCACGTTTCGGTGACAGTTAATGGTGACCGAAGAACACAGCTAAGGTAAGTTGTGATTAGATACCACTCTTTTGCGATAATAATAGCGGAATTCGCCTATCAAACTCACAAGCTAGGGTATGAATGTCAATATTTTTAGTTACTTATTAACTTGCAATTAGCCTACATATTTGGGGGCGTAATTTTCACAAAGCTTCTAACTTCTGTTTCTTGGGGAAAATAATTATGCAGGAATACATTATTGTGGGCGACCGTGTCTCTTTAATTCCACTTGAAGAAGTTAGTTAATAGAAATGTCTTGCCTACAATAACGTTTATTTCCACATAATGGGCACTACTACTTGTCTTCATTCATGCAATTAAGTTTTCTCGTCGAATTGTCGAAGTGTGAAGCACATAATCTAGACTTAAATATTGGGCATTATGTCACTGTGCTCAGCCTATATTTAAATAAATATATCACTGGATCTGAAACACACTCAGATTTTTATGAAAGAAAGGAAATCAAAACTTTTAGTTTATGTCAAAAACGGAAAGTTCATATCTTTTTCTATCTGGGAAAAATACTGAAACTCGCCATTTCCCTTTTATAAATAGTTTTAGCCCATTTAGCGCTTAGTGGACCTCTAAGGTATACACTTTCAGATCGTGTATCTAAATTGATACACGTTTAGATTGCTGTATCTATATCTTTACACAATAAGGTTCTTAATGTTAAAGTTATACACGAATACTTATACACAATTATGTCCGTGTATCTCAATTGATACACGACAAGATTGGTGTATCTTAAGTTATACAAGATAAGATTTGTGTGTCTTAAGATATACAACATTAAATTATCGAGTCTAGCTTAAACATGATTGGATTCATGTATCTAAAAAAACTCTTGAAAATTGCATTGGAAGGCTGATACAGTAATCACATTGATGCCATTGTATTGTTAGTGAAGGAATATGATATCTTTTCTCCAATTGTGTGGACAGATCAGATAACGCCCGGGTTAATTCAGGTTTGTTGTTGTTGGGAAATTAGACTAGGGAAGTTTGTATTTTGTTTTTAGAGAACGGAGATATTCCTGTGTTTGTTGTGTGCAGCGATTGCTCGCCTAGCTGCCTCTCGCTGCGACAGATTTGAGGAAGTGTAGCTATTGCCAATTTGTTAGATAATTTGCTACCACGCACGATTTTTTTAACATGACTAGCAAAAAAGCCTGGAGCTTCTATAATAGAGCACGTGTCTAGGAAGGAATTAATGTCGTGCTGGTAAATAGACGAAAAGAACATCAAGGGGATTCCGGCCTCTGCTGGCCCCCAAAGTAAACGGAATCTGAACAAAGCTAAGTATAGAATGAATCATGATGGGCTTGTTATCAAACCATCAAACTCAGCAGTAGGGTGACCATTATTTCAATTTCATTTTTTCCCCTCTATTGTGTTATGCTATGGACTTTTTCCTCGAGCTAATTCAACCCGAGTTAACAATAGTCAAGAGCACATCGAGAATTAACTACCAGCTTTATGTCAACCTATAGCGGGGAGCCTGTATTAGCATATATTGCAAGTAGCTCGAACCATAAAGGTACACCGCCTGTAGAACAAAGTGGCTAACAAAGGAGTAGGCCAGTGTATGGCTCTCACAACACGATCTAGGCTAACTATGCTTATTGTACCTTCACGACCGTTATCCGGGATATAAATTATTACGGAAATATAGAAAATCGACAATTTGTGCTTCTACATCAATAGACAAAACGTAGCCGTTTTAATCGGATTGCCGGCGTGCCGTGTAGCCGTGAGCGGAGTTAGCACAAAGACTCCATCTACCTTTGCCAATCCTACACATTAACAAAACAAAGCTTGACAAAAATCGAACCATTTGCTCAGCCTCTTTGCAAAGAGCGCCTCGCATTTGATTATCCCCATGCATGAGAGAAAATCGCTAGGGAAACTCGCCTTGGTTTACAGTTTGCCTTCCTTCCTTGTACACCATTCCAAACGAGGATTACTTCCAGATACAACAATACATCCGCTAATGGAAACGCTTTTTATCCGCGACAAAATCTTTGATTGACATAGTGCAGATTTCTACAATAAGAAGAAATGCCTATAAGATTATTCCAGGGAACGATGTAATTACTAGGCGCCTAATCCTAGTGAAGGGGGGAATAAGGAGTTGACTAACCAAGTTTAAACACTTCTTTGCCAAGACTGCCACAAAAAGCTAACTGGAACAGTTAGCTCTACGGATGAAATTGTAAATCGACAAAACGGGGGGAAAAATCTGTTTGCGTTTATTTGAGCGGCAAATGCAGCTAAATTAAATAATGTGAAACTATAAATTACAGAATATACTGCATAGCGTAATTCATACGTAAAAAATTTGTAAAGTTTATTGACTGTAATTTTATAGATTGGCAAAAATACCTTTTTGATTCGAATGCTTACTTACACTCTTTATAAATTTGGTTATTAAAAATACCTGTCTTTTGTAGGCCAGAAATCCTGGGGAAGTTCTGGTATGGTGGGTAGTGTTCTATGGCTAAAGGGGTCTAGTCAGGTTATTGATTATGAAATAGTTCTACTGGAAAGAGGGACACTAAATTACGGCCACAAAATCTGTCTTGATAAATATTTTAGATGTTCGCTGGCATTCAAGAAGGGATATAAAACGAGACTGGTCGTAAAAGCCTCCCGGCAATTTAAGCACGTGGAGATTTGCGCAATTAAAGACACGAGGGATTTTGTTCATCTGTACATGGCGAACGCCACAGGGTGATCTCCGGTGAGCAGAGGGTAAAGGTCAGCTGAGGAAATTGCTTTCTTCTACCGCTGATAAATTGGAAAGCGATGTGTTTGTCATATCCCCTCTAAAGTAAGAGTCCCATCGTCTCTGGAGCGTGTTTCCCTAGTTATGGTAAAGTCCGGCCTGTCAGACACAGCCGCCATTACTCTGCCATTAACGACACTAGACTCTCCTATTGCGACGACAAGAGGCACCCGAAACGCCACGTCAATTTCACTTGGCTTCCACCCTCGTTCCGCGAGATAATTTCATTTGTAAAAATGCGTCAGGTCGACTACATCTAGTTGCTTCTCGTATGTTCTTGTCAAATCCAATATCAGCAATGCCGGGCGACTTGAGGTTAAGCTGATAACATGCAGCAAAACGACGTTAGAAGTTTTTTGATATTATAATTATCTAAATCTATAAAAGAGAGGTGTTTGTCTGTGAGCATTTTTCTCCCAAACCAAAAGAGATAGACCCCACAAACCATGTATATTCTGAAAGGGCATGACCCAGGAAAGGTCACATGCAAAATGGGGGTAACGTTCGTCTGTCAGTGTGTGTGTTTGTCTGTGTGCATTTTTCTCTAAAACCAAAAGAGATAGACCCCCAAAACGTATATATTATGAAAGGGCATGCAGAGGAAAGGGTCTATGCACTTATAAAATGGGGGTCACTTTCTGATCCTTGACTGACTTTTTTAAGATGCCACTCCAGAATGGGTTCTGGCCTCCACCTGGTACATTGAAATATATTATTATTGATCGTTGTTACTCCTCCTTCTGGCACTATACCTATTCACTTCAAGTTTGGTTGGACCAGCAAAGCGGTGCAGGCACAGCTAGTCTGGAATAAAGCATAATTAGGCATAATTTAGTTAATATATGTAGTAGACAATGTGTAACCTCTGAGACAAAAGCAACTCATGTTTTTTTTTACATCGATCGAACAGTTTCAAAAACGGCCCATGACAATTACTCCAATATTGCGTTTTCTGTGTGATTCCTATGCATTACTATAGTATTTTCTTTCTGGCAGTTTTTAATTAATCTGAAACAAAGCGGTATTATAATTTCTAGCATTATCAATGGCTGTGTTGCTAAGGTGTTACCATTTAGGATTCTCTGACTTGGAAACTCTCTGTTATTCTCAACATCAGGTTCTATGCGAATCAACACCAACTCATTTCACTACGGAAAGCAATAAATACACTTTGTGCCCACACAGTAGTTCTGCCATGGAAACCATGCATGGAGAACAAATTTGTGTTATTTTTTAAATGACATGATTTAGGTTCTGCAAATTCCGTGATTCTTATACCAAGTACCATCCGATATTTTGATCACTGATTTTTAATTCTGAAAGCAATTAAAGCTGGGATTCCAGTTGCATCTGGCAGCGTCTTACGCCAACAACCCCAATATAAACCTGCCAAAAGATTTATAGAGCTCTCGTTATCTGATTTTATCGTCAAGCAGATACTTGGGATAAATTGGCCTCAGAACTAATTAAATGCACAGGCACTCTTCCGTTTTAAGAAATTTGTCTGAGCCATTCAGCAAACTACGGTATAAATTTATCTTTATTGAAAAGATGGCTTTGTTACGACCTGGTGGAGGACTACAGACCGGACTTCACAAAACTGTTCAGCATAACCGATCTGGGTTCAGACGTGACCACCAATTCCTAACTCATACTCCGACCCTGGTTGTCTGGTTTAACGAATTTAATTTGACCCGCTTACTTATGGATGGGATGCTCTGTGTGCTCCGGACAAACTTCCTATATGCTCTTATCTCTGGGCTCGATGGAATGACCCCTGGTGGACCAACTCGGTATGAAGCTTTCTCTTAGCAATTCTAAATGGCTTCCGACTCTCTCGTTATTCTTAAAGGATTTGTGTGGATAAGTCAGCAGGGATGTCAGTAGGAATTAAGCAAGACACATCTTTAATATCGACCTGGTCTGCCCTAAGATTCTTTCGCTGGCTTTAGTTTTTAACCTCTGTACATCGAATAACAATAGCCTTATCGTATCAAGATTGTTGATGGATAGAGGGGAAGCCTTGACGGGATATGAGATCCAATCCGACAGAGACACAGGGATGACTGATAAGACAGTTTGTCATGATAGGAAGCTGGTGCATCTCTGCAGTAAGTTCTCTACTACCATTAACGCCAATCGCAATTCCCCGACAAGATGATCCGATGCCGCTGACTGATATCCCGTATTGTCAATCAAATATTGACTTTCGCTAGCTGCCTTAGCTTCTAGGATTAAGATATTCGCTACTATTGAAGTTTTTTTTCGATTGGTATTGAAATCGTGCGATACGTTTCCCCGCATAAAGAAACATCAGTTATTCTGTTATTACAAATTTTTATGCTGATGCCAGTCTACATTGATTTTTCGTCAGGGAATCTCCATCTGTTCTGATAATCAAGTGTTCGGTTTGCTCACCCTGTCTGGTTTCCCACCTGCCTTCGAGTGGCCTGCCAAGTGGCATGGTAATCCCATTTGTAAATTTCCATAAGCACTTTTCCCCTCTCAAACTACACAGATTTGTTTTAAATATTAATGACAATACTCGAAATGGATAACTATGTGTGAACAGCCGACAGGTCCAAGTGTGATATAATCCCAGTTCCTGACTGCTTCATGGAAAAGTAAAATGTCCCGATTAGACGGCTGTCTTCATGATGTATAATTTTTTGTTTATTAATTTGGAATTTATCTCCATATTACGCTGATAACCATGAAGAAGTGTAATCAAATACTTTTACTTAATTATATTCGTGTTAGTAAAAGTAACAACGTAAATATGTGTACTTCCAACAACTAGGGCCTATTCTCCGACCACAGAATGTACCCACTATAGCCCTTTCCTAAAATTGATTTATCTTGGTCGGAATGCACTTCCGGCAAGTATCCGCCTTTGTTTTCCGTGACCGAATACTTGCCGGAAGTATAAGCATAACACCTTCTTCTACAAAAGAGCCACAAATGAAGGACAGACAACTCACCTTTTAGGAAAGGTCTATATAGAATCAGGTTTACACGTGTATATGCCTGCACACTTTTCTCAACTATGTAATCTGCTGAGTGTTCTCTCCAAAAATAAAAGCGAAAATAATGACGAACCATGCCGGTTTCTGGACATAATATAATCTAATTTGCAGTGGTATTTTCTGAAAGGCTATACTTAGGGTCATGCTAGAAAAATAGAGAATACCTTGTTTAATTCGTTTCAGTCGAGTTTTGGTCTAAAAACTGACTCTTGCTCTTATTTCATTTTTTATTATTGTAGAGAGAAAGTTAACACAGGAACTCGATCTCAGGCTCCGTGCATTACACCCATAATATTTTCTAATTAGTCTCGATCCGTGAAGTACGTATAGCCAGAGGAATTTCTAATGCCAAATGTGTTGCTGAGTTCATATACTTAGCCATACGACATGCATTATTTATTAATTAACAGTTCTACCTCTTGATAGACTCTTCTGCTCATTTGTCATATACTAGGCTGATGTAAACGTGTATAATCTCCCCCCACATCGACAAGTCGTGATAATATCCCCAAGCAAAGAACTAGATGGGCGTAAAACAGTAGGAGAGCTGTAACACTTCTGATGCAATATGATAAGCAAATATTTAAGTTGGTGTGGAGAGTATCGGTAGAATCAATCAAACCATGTCTTAACTCGTTTATTGAAAGCGCAATCCAACGTCAATATGCAAAAAGCACCTCGAGGGCAATATTGGAGTGCGAGAAGAACATTTGTTTAATTATCTCTCTTTCTAAAAGCCGTATAGCACATTCCTTGATATTTGCAGTATATATATGGACATCACATCAGTCTGTCTGTTGACAAAGACGGAAATGACACCTTGAAAGGCAATATAGCATAATTAATAAATTATTTGTAACCTTTCACTGTCTGTGCTGGGTACATTTCCCGAGTCAAGATCAACGACGAAGTGTAACAGGAGTTATTGTTTATATACTAAAAGTTTCAAATAAAATTCAGGAAACAGTGAAATAATGTAGCTCTTTTTATGGGAACAAGCTTAAAATTTATATTTAAAAATCGCGATTTTTAACACAATATTTACATGAACAAAACTTTCATTTTGTAACAGTGCAAATACCATCAAGCTTCATAACACAGATTTGGAACTTTGAGAAAAATAGGCGTCATCTAAAGCTATCAGTAAGGTGTAGTATGCTTCCCACGCGTGAAAACCGTGTAAATATGCATAATGCGTCAAAATATAATAAACTGAATGTCAATCTTATAGCAAAATTACAGTTCATAGTCAACATTCAAACAATTCTATTGTCGTACTACATCATCATGCCGCTTTATTACCAAGCCGGTTATATAACCACGAAAATGTTAATCTAATGCAAAACTTTATGACTGCATTCCATGCAGAGGGATGATTTTATTTTCTTACCGATTATACGTGTAGGACAACCAAGCCTAAACAAATTTCCTTTACTTGTTTGCCCGCTGCTTTGGGGAAATCACCGTGATCGTAACGGCGAAGATTTTATCACGTGTTTTACACTGTTAAAATTTTGTGTAAAAGTTTACTAAAAAAGGTGCAGCTGAGCTGCAGTAGTATATATTGAGCATTTCTGGTGCCATGCGTTATATGTAATAACCCCAGGCTGTAGAGATAAGGGGGAAAACGATGTAATTGATAACATGCCACAGGGGCGTTATCTTTATAATATGCCCAAAATGCTCAATTATATACTACTGCAGCCTAGCTGCTCCTTTTCAGTAAACGTTTACAAAATTTTCTTTTACTAAATGTCATTTTTTGGAAAATCACCGTTGCCGTGATGGTGATGATTTCGTTCCCTTATATTTTATCTTACGTGTGGTACAACTAACCCTCAACATACGTATTTCACATATTGTCTTTTAATGGGAGGAATCGTTGTGGTGGTGATGGTTATGCATAATTTTAAACCACAACTAAATCTAAAGCATTGTTCTTTCGCATATTGCCCGTTGAATATGGAAACCACCGTGGTTGTATTGCTTTATACGTGTGTCACAACTAAGTCTAAAGCATAGTTCTTTACCCAATTGTCCATTATTTGGGGGGAAATCACAGTGGTCGTGATGATTTTATACCATTACGTATACCACAACTAAATCAAAGCATAGTTATTTCCCCAATTTTCTGTTATTCTGGGAAAACCACAGTTGTCGTGATGATTCTATACCATTACGTATACCACAACTAAGTCTAAAGCACAGTTTTTTTCACCTATTGTCCGTTAATTGGAGAGGAAATCACTGATTCAGATTCATTTATTTCACTCAAAAACACTTGGGGCTGCACGAGAGGAATTGTCCGTCGAGAGGCCGTGATGGCAATGATTTTATTTCCTTATCGTTACGTATGGGATAACTAAGCCTAAAACTTATCTATGTTACTTAAGATCCTTTAAGTGGCAAATCGTCACGAACTAACTATGAGTTTCCTTCTTGTCAAATTTGGAAGCTGATTAACTCTCCCGGGATTTCCCTGTAACAGAATTACATACTCGGAGGGCCAATTTGGCTTTGTTCAGTACGATTATGTAAAACTCCTAACTAAGTAATGATGTAACGACTACGTGAAGCTATAGCGTTGGAACCACCATATTAAACCCCAGAACTTGTCATGTGACAAAAACAAATTCTCCTATAAAAACTTCCAACAAATACTTGACAGTTACCAATATAATAAGCTGAATGCTGAACTGAATCAGCACAAAACAGATTATACAGTATTTCCAATGACTCGTATTGACATTAATTTGGGATACGCCCTGAACACCATTACATTAATTGGTCCCGGTTCAATCAATAATGTATATTATCATATCAAATCCAATGGAGCTTGATTAGATAAGAACAAATTGGATAAAAATGTAAAGATCTTCCCAACCCAAGATGAATGTATGCATGTTGTGGACAACACAGGAACAGTCGTTATTACGTCAAAAACTAGAATTTGTGTAGGTGTTCGTGTATATACATGTATATTTTATAAATGGAGAGAAATAATTTGTTTATGTACATATTTATTTAGCTTTGGTTTTTATTAACATATTTTAAAACTGCATATATACAAAAAATAAATCGACTTAAATTTTAATTGTACTTATGATAAGCTCTAAGTGAACCTAATATTGTGGAAATGTGTTCTTTTTCTAATGAAATATATGCAAATGAGTTTTCTTTTCAATGTAACGACCAATGTATGATTTTTTTAATGTCAAATCCCCAGATACCTAGTTATTCTTTTTTTTACACATCATTTTGTTTTTAAATTCCTGCACTTTAATATGCCACTGCAACAAAATTGAATGTATCTTAACTCTTAAAGTGGGAAGTATTATGAACAACGCCCACAGCACCCATGGGAATAAAGCTTATTTAAAAAATACCAGAATTCCTGTTCTGGACAACTGGAGTCAATAAGGATCCAAAACACAGTGTAGCAAATATTCTGGGTTTGGTTTACAAATTGTGAGTGTAAAATCTGGTAGCTTGTGACATTTCGTTTCAACCACTTTTGAACAAATATTTCGGCAAAATTGTTCCAAGCTATTTCGTATATATAATAAGTCTAATATCTAATAAAGCGTACATTTAAGAAAGTTTTTTAACGGTTAAACACACCCATTAATAAGGGTAATTTATTGACGGTCAGAATTCTCCTCCAGCTACCCTTTTAGTTATACTGTATAATTAGTAATGACGTGTCCGAACCAGTTTGCAGCAGTAGCGTAGAAGAGCAGTGGTCTAGTAATTGAATCAGGGAATGCAGCAGCACAAGATCCTCTCTAGAAGATGTAATTAATCCCGGGTCCTCTTCAACTAAAATTACCCCTGTTACGATGTTTCATCAATCACTAATTCGCTACATAGATTCACACTGTCACGGAACAAATACGACATGGAACCACGAAGCTTTGAACAAACAGAATAACGCGGAGATAGTCGGAGGGCAGAGTTTTTAGATGCACTCTCACATTATTATGCGTATTCGCCGTTTGAAAATAAAACATGTCCAAATGTAGTTTTATTGTTGTTTCGTGGATGAATAATGATTTTCGTCATTAAGCAAAAAAAATTTACTAATTAAAACTAATTATGATTATGTTATTTCCTTGTACACAAGATTGGTTCTTATTTTTTAAATAGCCTTTTGGTGCTTTAGTTAGCTACGTATAGATGATCAAATATAATTAAAGGTAAATTCTATAACTTCTATAAAACTTCTTTATACAAATAAAGAGATGGGAGATAGAACAATACATAGAGCAATATATCGCAGAATGAGAGACACGGATAACTGG
>JAVFBY010083232.1:0-12331 GCA_034781015.1 Tonicella lineata
TGTCGGTCGAATCGCCACACTGCGAGCCGCTGGCGACAAACGAATTTGGCTTCGGGGAGTCCAGGTCTTGTCCCGCTGAAATTCAACATCATATGCGGGAGGCCATAACCCAAACTAGAAGCCAGGTACAAAAGACCATGTTGAAGGGATAGAAAAGGCAAACCGTTGGAACTGGCCCTTACATTATCCTCACAACCCACGGAATAAGACTCATTAGCCGATGCATAATTACGGCTATTAAGAGCCCCAATCTGCCGACTAATAGCATACGGAGGATTAACACACGGAACGGGGTTCACGTTTCTTAAGGAAAGGCAACCCAATATGTCTGAAATATCCCTAGTATTAAGTCTAAGCTTCAAAGCATAGTGGACCAGGAGCCAAGAGAATTGAAGCATGTGAAAAGAGACAAAAGGTCTGATGGCCTGGCCATGTTCGTATATGGCCAAAACACAATATTCAATATTGCTGCCTGGCCACATCCTGTACACGCGGACTGGGAGCACAAAATGGGGGTTCGGGGGGGAAGGGCTGGGGGGGGGCAAAAATGCATTTAATCATGTGAAGAGAGACATGGAAAAAATGTTTGGATATTAGTCCCAGGAGAATTCGTTAGACTGCATTACCAATGACAAGAACTTTTCCTGTACATGGCCTTGAACAGCGACCCTAAAGGTCACTACCAAATGGTTTTAAACATGAAAATAGACACGGGTGAAACTTTTTTCATATGAACTATTATACGTTGGGGTCACAAAAACACTATTGACAGCAACTTTATCCTGTATATTTTCCCAGACAGCAGCCCAAAAGGACCCACAGTGCCCGGATGTAGTTGCAACATTATGTAATATTGCAGAAAGAGACATGGACGAACATAGCTTAGAATGACTAGTCACACATAGTAGATTGATGAAATACCAACGAAAGCAACTTCTCCCTGTACATGACCTTCGACAGTGACCCAAAAAGTCACGCCCAAATGGTTTTAATCGTGAGAGTCACGGATGCAACTATTTTCCTTGGCACCTTTATACATCGTTGGTCACAAAATACAAAATCACAATAATCATGCGGAAAGAGACATGCATAAAGTAGCTTAGAATAACTATTCATGCATCATAAAGTGATGAAACACCAATGGCAGCTACTGTTCCTTGTATATGATCTTGAACAGTGACACCCAAATGATTTTAATCGGATGAAACTTTTGTCACTGGCTGTATTATACATTCGGGTCAGAAAAACACCAATGACAGCAAATTTATCCTGTACATGTTCTTAGCAGCCCTAAAGGGCCTACAGGGCCCGAATATGGTGGCTGCATGATATAATCATATACGGGAAAAGAAATGGATGAAACTAACTTAAATTGTCTAGCCATATATAGTAGAGTGGTGAAGCACGAACGACATTAACTTTTTCCTGTTCATAACCTTGTACACTGACGATACAGGCCACACACAAATCGTTTAATTCTTGTGAAAAGAGACACGGATGAAACTTTTTAATTGGCACTATTATACATTGGGGGTCACAAAAACAGCAACTTTAGCCTGTACATATGCCCAGACAGGAGCCACAAATGGCCCTGGGGGAACTTTCACGAAATGTCGTACGACAAAAAATTTGGTAAAATATCTTAGTTGCTATGACGCCACAATATCTTCATTGCTGGACGTCATAGCAACAAAAATATCGTACGATATTTTTTGTCGTACAACATTTCGTGAAAGTGGCCCCAGGTGCCTATATATTACAGTAGTAGGAAACCAACTTGGAATTACTAACGCTACCACAAGTAGAAAGTTACTCAAACTTCTATATTTTGAATCTTATCTTCCACTGGGAGAGCGGAAAGGAATATATTGGATAGTTTTCCCTTGAACTGCGTGCTACAGAAAAGTAACATGAAATAGGCCTAATCAACAAATTAATATACAATGTAAATATATTACAAACTAAAGTATCAATATATTTTGGATCGGATTAAACGACATTTTCAACTACGATATGAATCGAGTATCTGTAATTGAACTTGCACGAATCGAGTATCTGTATTTGATCTTGCACACAACAATTAGAGTGGTACAATATATTATGCTCATGAGCAATATTTCTTTACATAAATTTAAGGCATTTTTTTTACCTGGAGCAAGTTCGTAATTTAACATGCGTTGTAACTCTGGAATACTTGATATTTTCTTGTAAACTTATGTTATATTACCAATAAACATCCCATTATCTATTATTGTAAAACAGAATATGAATATGTTTCATAAAATTATATCCTTAATTACAACATACAAATAAGTTGGTCTTAGATACAAATGAACCTGCTGTAAACTGATGGTGAAACTATTCCCCGCCGGTCACCATCCCGGTATTTCTGGGTCTTAGGTTTCGGGGCTGGACATATAAATGTAAATTTGTGACGGACCTCTTATTGTGTAAAAAAATGATATTGTTTTTATTTTAGAAAGATTTCGATCAAAACTGGTTAACATGAAACACGTCTTAACTAAAGGTGAAGCCTTCCTCCACCGGACACCATCCCGGTATTTATGAATCTAGACTCAGGAATGTATGAAGACTATCTTTGAGAATGCAACCCAATGCCATTAAGCACTGATGTGATAATTAATCATTTTCATCCCAGTCACTTTCGCCACTCCATGGTTGGTCATCAAACCTATCATTTCAGACCATTCATCAAAAACTGTGTTCGGTTCATCTGGGAGTGGTTATTCAGATTCCGAACCTTCATTTTTAATCAGAGCGCCCGTAGGTATTTTCCCAAGCACCATTTCGGCACAAATTTCTTTTCGCCATTATCACAGTCCATCCAAAATTCAGTGGGCGTAAGTATTTGGTGGGTCAAGACGGTGTGAGCTAGCCTCCACATCATCAATACATAATTTACCCTAAGCAGATGTTGTGTAAAATTAGGCTTAGTTGTTTTATTTATCTCAAAACCTATTTCATATTACTTTTTCATCTGATAAAGTGTTTTTTCTAAAGTCCATCTGTAACAGTTTAAAAGAAAACTATCCAATATATTCCTTTACGTTCTCAATGGGAGATGTCGAGATTGAAAATGATAATAATATAATAATAATAATAAACTTTATTTAAACTCGAAAGCCATAATAGGACAAGGGCCTTTTTCATATTGTTGTTTCGATAGTTTTTTTAGAGTGAGGTTTAGTTTATCAGATGAAGGTGTATAATGTAATTACAATCGATTGTTTTTTCTGAAGTCTATCTGTAGCGGTTCAAAGAAAAAGTATCCAATATATTCCTTTACTTCTCTCAAGGAAGATGTCGAGATTAAAAATACAGCTGCTTCGGTATCGTTCTACTTGTGGTATCGTTAGCCACTCTAAGTTAGTTTCATACTGGTGCAATATATAGGCACCATGGTCCTTTGGGGCTGCTTGCTGCATATGTGCAGGATACATTTGTTGCCGTTGGCCTTTTTGGTGACCCCAATGTATAGTAGTGCTAATGTTTTCACCCGTGTCTCTTTTCACTCGATTAAAACCATTTAAATTGTCAAAATAGTGAAATTTCTATTTATAACGTTTTCTCAAAAACATTTTCCTATGTACTGTACTGCGAAAAATGACAGCGAGAAATCTGGCAAAATGTATTGCTGCCGCTGTCATTTGTGAGTTGAGATTAACCAAGGTGTGATCAATCTGGTAATCATGGTAATAGACACACACCAATCAACCACATGTGGCGTCAGTGACCGGACCCTAATGGACTGTGGAAGGAGACAGGCATAGTTCTAACTAACATTCTCAAAAACAATAAACAGAAAAGTACACAAGAACAGGGGGTATAGACTTCTGGTAACCGGAAGTCAGGCCACATCCGACTCGAACCTCGGTCGTGCGGAAGGGGCAGTGATACCGGATGTACCATGCATGCCAGAAGGAACTTCCGTTGACTCGGCTCTTAAGCCGACAGCCTAATCCAAAAGACAAACAGATGTCACTTCCGAGTATTGCCCTGGAGCTGCATTTACCGGAAGTGGCCTATGACCTGCAACTAGTCTAGACTTAGGACAACGATACTAAAAGCAGCCTCCATACTAGCCCGAACTTTCGTTGACAGGGCTCAAACACCGACAGCCGCATTCTTAAAATTCCCAAAACACGAAATAATATCGACATAACCTGACTCACTAAATAAATATGGCCTAGCATACAGAGCAGGGACTATATGATCAGCTGACACTGTTCGAAAACCAAGATTAGATTGTGTGTATTTTTCCGCCATCTTGGATATTTGGTTAGACGGCTACTGTAAATCCACTGCCTAACTTCACAAATAATTACTCACTTAAACTAAGGATGGAAATAATATGTTAAGAGAAGAAAATGTCCACATCTACTCTTGACAAGTAACAATGTATGAGCTCGCACTTGTGCGGTCGTCGGGAGAAGGATCATGGGTAGGTAGGTTGGTTGCTAAGAGAGGCCGGTTTGATTACTGTGGTTTTTAGATTTTTTGTCCTATATTCAACAGTAATTAGTAAAATGCAAACTGCTGAGGTGGGGAAAGGAAGCGAAGAAAACATGAAATCCTTAGAAAGAAGCTATTTGCGGTGGCCAGGACTAGATGGTGATATCAAAACAAAGATTTGAAATTGCCAGGTCTGTCTCCCTGTTCGGAAAATAAATACTCCTGAAGCACCTCTGCATCCATGGCAATGGCTTTAGAACTCTACCGCTAGTCCGGAGTAAAAAATGTGACCCTTATATTTACATGGCTTTTGTTATTATTTCCAAAGGATGATTATATTAACAGCACATATAATAAGAAGGACAGTGACATAAAGATTCTAAATATAATATTATATTATGATTCACTTTATTTTATAATGGCATAAATAAACAAAAACGCCAAATAATTTTTTTAAAATGGACCTTTGTTTGTAACCTTTTATTTTTTTAGATGGTTGGAGATTTTTTAAAAGTTCCATGTCTTTGTAGATCAATATTTAAACTAAAAAACCGTCATGGCATTTTTCTAAATTTAAGTTAGTTTTTGCACAATCGATAAAAATGTATATATTTTTTGATAATCCGCCTTTAAAAAAATGCTTGCTTAATATCTTCAAAACGAAAATGAATATAAAAAACCGCATGATGTTTTTTAAGATAATGGCTACAAGATTGTGTGTGGCAAATTTCAAAGACTTAGTGCAAATACTTACGAGAAATAAACGATTTTAGTCTTAAAAATCAAGAAAAAAGAAAGCGGAGAAAAGAGCCAAAATGTATTTAGGCCTTTATGCTAATTGGCTTATGATCAGCCAGCAGGTAGTCCGTTTAGGTTAGATAATCACGTTAATCGCTTCCGCCTGCCGACACACATAATCTTTGAGGCATGCATTTTACAATTTAAATCTTAGAAAAAACTTTCTTAAATACTTTATCTCTTTTTCAAACTTTCGCATTATGAAGATTAGGAAAAGAAGGTCAATAACAAAAAAGGTCAAAAGTTTACACCTGACTAGCGATAAAGTCCTTAAGAATGTTTGACAGACTGCATATTGGTTATACTGAGGATCAGAACAAGGACTATTTGATTGTTGTGGGTATTTGCTGTGAATTCAACAACGTCGACTAGGATACTAGAGAAATTGGGGAGTCGTATGGAATTCCAGAAGATTTTGTTTTTGCGAATGGTCCATGGGTTAGGAGAGTTTTGCTGAATTAACTAAAATAAATGGTATTAAACAAATTTTAATTCCATCGTACCATCCTGCATTGAATGGAGTTGCAGAGCGGTCAGTACAAACGGTAAAACATGTTTTAATCAACCAAGTGCTAAAAGCGGAACAAAAAACCGTAACATTAGCTTAGTCATCGTCTAACAAATTTCTGGCTTTTGTATCAAATTAAACCCCATAGTATAACAGCGATAGCTCTGGCTGCGTTGTTTTAAAGCGTCGGATACGAACTCGAATTAGCTTAATTAAGTCAGGCATTGCCAAATCTGTTGAATACAGAGAGGAATAAAGACAAAATGTACACATAAACAAAAGGAAATACCCAGTTAAAATACATAAACTCCCTAAATGACAATAAAACTAGAAAGGCTGTCTCCACACCCAGTTTTGAGCCCTTATAAAATATACAATGGTGTTCCGTCAAAATACCATGGAACATCATGTTACATAACAGTGTTAAGTGAAAATACGCATGGTACATCATGGTGAATACATGGTACATCATGGTAAATAGAATGATACATCATGATAAATCCATGTTACATCTCAGTGTTCAGTGAAAGTGCCATAGTTAACCCATGGTACATGCACATCAAGGTCTTAACTGGCGAATATGTTAGGCATGCTATGTGTACTAAAGAGTGTCTCTTAAGATTCCCGTCAGGCTTAACTGTTGAAGATTTTCGGCATGTTAATTGTTGTAAAGAGAATCCCTTACGACTCCAGCTTCTGATGCCGACGAAATTACTAGTGATGTCGCGTGACAACATCACCTGGACCTGACGCCACTTATGACCCAGCCCTGCTTTAATCAGGGTCTAGTGGAATCAAATCAATGTTTTAAATTTATTATTGGATTTTAAACATGAACACAGTCTATAGGTTTTCAACTTTTTATATATTAAAATACGTTTCAACACCTTTTCCAGAATAGTTTATAGAATGATTTAGAACGATATGACGTTATAACATGCTTGTTTCGGTACCAAACGTTTTCTCTACCGGGCATGTTGGCATGACTGTTAAATTCTTACGTTATCATCAAAAGGCAATCATGAATTAAATTTATATTTCAATAGAATTGAATCGACGGACAGACAAACTTTTAAGAATGTTACATGAATAGCAGCCAATATGCAAGCTTTTTAATAAAACAAATTTCAACTTGATAAGATGACTTTTTTTATTTTGTTTGATTGGTGTTTAGCATGAGGTACATGTAGAATGGAGAAAGACGGACGGCATCAATTCTAAGAAATAAGATACATGTACCATTTCAAATTTCTTTCAAATTTCACTCGCTTTACTGCATAGCTAAAATCACCCATGTTTTTTATGTAATACACCGATGTTACATAGATAACAATCGATTGATCAGAACAACTGCATCAATTGAGATGATATAACACCCCTCTGAAGTTTTGTTCAGTTGTGAGGTAGGGCTCCGTTTGAAAGTGAAATTTTAAATCTGTGTTTAAATTTTGCTTAGAAACTCAACATCTTATTGGCTGTACTCTTGCGTAGCTTCTCACAGTTTAATAGCAATAATTTATATCACAATTAGGTGTATTGAGACTTCTTATCTGAGATACAGAATAATGCTTTATAGTATATATTGCAAATAAACCCTTCACAATTTCTTTATTTATTATTTATTTATATGGTCTGGAATTTAAAGAAACAAGCGCAAAAGTGAAAAAAGCTCACTAGTATAATACCCCAACAACTCTACTGAAAGCATCATGACAGTACACAGTCCTGATATGTCTGCTTTAAAAAAGAAAATTGAGCTTCACACTTTGCAATGTATTTAACTCCGCCAAAATTGAAAATTCTCCACCAAATGATCAAACCTTCCTGTCACTTGCCTGAACACGCCCATGGTGGTGACAGTCAGCACGCCTCAAGCGTTGCAGGTAATGTTCAGAAAGCAATATAAATGTAGGCCTACATTAATCTTTATCAGCATTATTATGATGTTTAACTTTACAGAAAACATTTTACATAACTAAACTGAATTTAAGGTATGTTGCAAATTATAATAATCTACAGTCATGTTCCATACTGTAGGACAGAATATCTTAAGAAAACCCTTAGCTATTCTGGGCTGGTTCTTTATAACAACTTGCTCGAATAAAGAGACAGTTCTTGAATAATACATGACCGTACAATTAATATATTTGAATCAATGTTGTGCATATATATACACAATATGCAATATTTATTATATTTTATGATACATGTGTGTTACTTGTTACCAGCCAAGACAGCCATATAATTATTTTATATTTGTTATTCTTATTTTTGTAAATGTGTTCATAAATACATTTAATAATTTGTATTTTGTATGTGGTGGGGGCCTCAAGGGAGAACAGTTGTATTTCTGATTGTATGTCGCCCTCTGGAAATAAAGAATTTATTATTATTTTATTACATATATATCCTTATCCCCCTGAACAGATTTATTTTCCAAGGTTCATTTCTGTTCTTGTACCCTGAGCATAGGAAATCTTCCTTTTTTTTCATCCCCTAGTTCTAATTTTGACAAAATATTACTCCCCCCCCCCCTAAAAAAATCAAAAAATAAATAAATTTCAAAATCCTTAAAGTGCAAAAAAACCCAACAACTCAACACTGAAGATTTGTTTACCAAATTAAACTGTATTGCCCTCTCTGAACGTTCTTGAATAAGAAAACAAACTGCCATTAAAAAATACAAATTCTA
The DNA here is from genome assembly GCA_034781015.1 of Tonicella lineata. Classification (NCBI taxonomy): domain Eukaryota; kingdom Metazoa; phylum Mollusca; class Polyplacophora; order Chitonida; family Mopaliidae; genus Tonicella; species Tonicella lineata. The sequence continues at coordinate 8,472 of JAVFBY010083232.1, forward strand.
TTACCTTTCACATTTATGTTACTACGGAATAAATTGGCTGCGCCAAAATACGATTGGCTGAAACAATACATCACATTTTGTTATATTCAACGCAAATCCATTTTTAAAAAAAAAATGTAATTAATAAACTTTAACAAAAAGGGGGACAAAAATGCCTTTATTCGTGTGAAGAGAGGCATGGATTAAGCTTAACTTATTCGTGATCTTGATCGTCTATCACAGTGGGCTAACCGATGGCTCGTTACCTTCAACGCAAGAAAAAGTGTGTATTCAATATATCTTTAAAGAGAAAAAGAGTGCATCCTAAATTTGCTTTTAATTCCACACAGGTGAACAACACTCAGCCCCTGGGTACTTCAATGCGATGGAACTTAGAACTTGAGTATCATTTCACACATAAAGTCTACAATCAACGAAAAACTCTGTTTCTATTATACCATTTCCTTACATACCCATTTCTTACCTATTGTAATGTGGTATGGCCTATTACATACAAAGCACATTTACTTCCTTTAATACAGCTTCAGAAACGGGCAATTAGAATTATTTATTCTTCCAGTAAATATGATCCCTCTGTATCACTCTTTATTGACAACAAATTATTATCATTAGCGTTAATTAATACATTTCCGACCGTACATTTAGCACACAAATAGACCCATAAAATTAAAACTCTTCCGCTTTTTTTCTTGACATATTTTCTTAAACAGTCTGACGCCCATGAATATCAAACACGAAGCTCTTCAATTAACCTACATAGATCATTTCAGATAACTAACTTGTCATTCCATGCATGCAGAATAAAACGTCCGATTGAGCGGAACAAGTTTCCCCTGGAAATAAAATATTGCAAGTTTATCTCATTGTTTGAATATCTTCTGAATGGTCATCTTCTTAAAACTCTGCTTTAGTCCAGTTGAGGCTTCCTCTCTTTCCAGATATGTGTTTATATATATTTATGAATATAGTCCTATATATAAATCCGTTATTAATGTGTATATATGTTATTATATGAAAATTCACAAATTACGCCGGCAATTGCTTTGTATAATAAAATTCACTTGCACCTTTTCAATATTTATTTATTTATTGTCTAAGGGGATAAACAAAAAGCTCTCTGGGGCCTCGTATTGTAATATAATTTAAAGAAAGAAATACAGCCTTTACTTGGGAGAACAATGAATATTACTCTATCGACGTTCTCTATAGCTCAGTCGGTAGGCTAGAGTGTTGGCCTTGTAATTCAAAGGTCTCGGGTTCGATCCCCGGTCGAGGCATGTAATATTTTCTTTCTCTGCATTATAAAAATATAATATATATAACCATCTGTATTATACTTCTGGTGAATAAATGAAATGAATGGAAAACGGGACGCGGATATAAACAATCTTAAAACAAAATCAAATTAAAAATATTATTATTAATAGAGCTCTACATTGATACGATCACCAATGGAAGATGGAGATATATTATATGATTATTCCAAATTGTTTCGGTCTCAAAGAATGGAGAATGGCCAGGCAAAAGCTTGTATACTTTGCATAGGTGGCCTAGGAAGGACTCCAAAATTCTGTTAACAGATCTAAACTGGAGTATTATATGAGCGTCGCAGATTTTACAGAATTATTATTTTTCCACAAACTACTGAATGGCTTGTCCCCACCTTACCTACATAATATAATAACACCGAAATGCAGTGCGTGATGAGGAAGAGACTGATTGTTTTTCATACCGATTTATTTAAATATAATATAATTAATTAATAATCTTGTCCTCGCTGTAATCATCCAATTGAAAATGAACATGATTGTATTGATTGTCCCGACTATGCTAGAGAAAGGAAGTGCATGCACTATAGATTCAGGCTTACTATTTCCCCTGGTGTCAATTCATCGATTTTCATTCCGCAATGTAATAATTTTATCTGTAAAGTTTTTCTTCGTGGTTCTCTTGATTTGTCTATGTTTGACAATGAGCAAATATTTGATTGTGTGCATAAGTATTTATGTGAAACAGGAAGATTTATAAGCATTGAATTATAATATTATGAACGGCCTATTTCATATATGTATATGTTTTAGAGCAAAATAATTTTATGTATAGTCATATACTTTAATCATTTTATTATGTTATGTAACGTATACGTTTGTTTTTTCTTTTATATGTTAAGGAGATCTCTAGTGGCCTTGTGACTGTGGGCTATACCATATGCAGAAATAAAAACAAATAAATTAAATGGACAAAAATAGTTAGACATTACTCCCAGGAGAATAAGTAATTTAGACTGCATCACCAATGACAAGAACTTTTCCCGTTTAAGCCTATATGGCCCTGAACAGTAACCCCAAAGGTCACAACCAAATGGTTTTAATCACGTGAAGAGAGACACGGGTGAAACTTTTTTCATTGGCACTATTATACATTTGGGGTCACAGAAACACAAATGACAGCAACTTTATCATGAACAGTTTTCCAGGCAGCAACCCCAAAAGACATACGGTGCCCTGATGTAGTTGCTACATTATATACTCATGCGGGAATAGACATGGATAAAGAAGTTTAGCATGACTTAGTCATACAAAGTACAGTGATGAAACACCAATGACAAAAACTTTTCCCTGTTGGTGACGTTGGAAAGCGGTCCTTAAATGTCACGTCCAATGGATTTAATCCAAAGGATTGAAATTTTACTCATTGACACTATTATACATCGAGGATCACAAAAAACACCAATGACAGCCAATTTACGCTGTACATTTGCCCAAACAGCAGCCCAGAATGACCCACGATGCCCGGATATGGCGATTATATGATATAATCATGTGGAAAGAGACATGTTTGGAAGTTACTTGGAATTACTAGTCATACAGACGAGAGTGAGGAAACATTAATGATAGCAGCTTTTTTCGTTGGCACTATTATACATTGGCGGACCCCAAAAATTCCTCTAACAGCAACTTTATCCTGTACATTTACCCAAACAGCATCCAAAAGACCGACGGGGCTCGAATATGGCTGCTGGAACTGGCTACATGATATAATCATACGGAAAAAGACATGGATGAAACTAACGTAGAATGACTAGTCATACATAGCAGAGTGATGAAACGTGAATGACAGTGACAATTTCTTGTTCATGACCTTGTACAGTGATATTAAAGGCCACAACCAAATGGTTTTAATCGTGTGAAAAAGACAAGGATAAATATATTGGCACTACTATATATTGAGGTGTCACACAAATCTTAACGACAGCATCTTTAACCTGTACATATGATGCTTTTGTTTATATATTTTTCGTTTACCAACATGCAATATACAACATACCTTGCAAATTTGTGATTCCTTGATATTCTATATTCCTTTATAATCAGATTAATAACTTTCGTCATATGTAGTACATTAAAATATATTTAGTTGTACTGTATTCTCAATATCCGTATCTAATTTGCGAACCATATAACCAATATGATTGTAAATTGTGTATAGTTAATATTATTTGGTCTCAATATTTTGTATTTTAGAAAATTTTATATACACATTTTTCAAATTATTACTATTCTCATATTCATATTACCAAATGGAATGTTATTGTGATATTTGATTGCTTGGTTTTAGTTGTAACTTATTGCTACATTATTCCTGGTCCAAAAAAAGAAATGAAAAACAACAACCCTAAAAGTCTACTATGTCAAATTATTCAGTGGGATGAACAATTGAGTGTTAACAAAATCGTGCATACTGTACCAGGGTAAAGCCCCCCTCCCCTCCCCCCCCCCAACCCTTCAAAGGGCATACATGATGCCGCAGGTGGATTAAACAGTGGAAAGGCACACATATACCCATGAAAAATTAAGTGT
>JAVFBY010083343.1:0-19647 GCA_034781015.1 Tonicella lineata
TGTAGAACAGCACATACATGTACATGTACTGTCAAGACTTCCTACATGTATCTTAATTTGTGTTCCTGGGTTCAATAGATGAGGAATAATGCGAGAAAGGGTGAGAAAAGCCATTTGCGCACCTTACTCATATGCTCAACAAATTCATTTAAACCTAGTTCTGCCCATTGTAAGTTTTAGTAAGAACTTCATGTAATATAGATAAGCAATAAAAAAAAAACATTCTTACTCGTGGCTGGACTATATTACATACAAAATCCCATATAACAAAATTACATGGAGCAGTAGAAGGTTACTGCCTGTACCCTGGCTTTCTCGGGGGCTCAGGGGCAGCTGCATCAGGAAGCTGATTTGTTTAGATGTCTTGTTTCTGTCATGTGGTTAACTTTCCAACAGGGTACGTGGCAGGTGGCACGCCGTCATATAACTTCTAAAATACCCCTGAGCATGGCGTAACTCCAATGCACTTATCGGTATTTGAAATTACATGTACCTCAACATGGATAAGATAGGAAATTATTAGATTTACTGACCTGATGTCATGTTTACAAGCTGAAGTGAAATGACCTTAGTTTAGGAGGGGTCAAGTTAAAATCCCCAAATTGGGTGCACACTACATAGATCTCACCAGTTGCTTTGCAATCTACATGTAGGCAATAATAGGTCATCTACAGTTTGTTCAGTTGCCTTTTTAAATGTTTACAAAATATTTTGGATACACACTGTACCCAGCTGGAATACTTGGATGCACAAAGAAAAATCTGGATGCACCCACTATTTTGAACCCTGCCCTTGCCCCTAGTACAAATAGTAGTACGGTATGAACATTTACCGAACCCAACCAAAGCAGACATTTCTCTTAACTGTATTAGAGTATTTACACTTGTAGAGAAGTGTGTGGGAGAAAACTCCTGATTTCTCTTTTACCAGTGTTTACCTGTAGCTGGTGGAGTACAGTCATGTAGATTGTTGACTTTACCACTCACAGACAGTCTGTTTATATGTAGCAGTGCTTAGAGGAGGTGAAAGAGATCCCTGATAGGAACTGTATCATGTATGCACCTGGAGGTATCTATATGTTTACTGGTTTAATTGTTGATGATAGATTATTAAAAATAGGCGGGTGGTTTAGGTTAGGAAGTAAATGTCGAGTTTTTGTTTGGTGGTGTCATGGTTTTTTCTTCTTTTTTGTTCTGTCTTGTCTTTTATGTTGCCAGTAATATCAAGGGTGGCTTCCTTCGCCAATTGGGCTGGCACGCTGTCAAATAGGTGAAATACTCCTGAGCACAGTCCAATCAAACAAACAATTACATCATGTATACTTTCTTAATTAACTATTTCAAGACTAAGCTAATTCATTCAGATTAGTATTTTTCTTTTTGTTCTCTGAACAAGGGTAGGGGTCTAAATATTGGGGTTTGAGGGGCCAAATGCTACCAGCATTTTGGATTGAGCCCTAAACATTCTTTAATTTATCAATGCTACAATAAGGGATGTTTGGGCAGGAGCTTCCTGATGCCCTGGTGCTCTCAGAGTTAAGGGGAATCAAGAAGTAGATTTTTTTGTGGTGTTGTTTTTTTTTATCTTTTTTTCACCCTTTTTCTGTCTCGTCTTTCATGTTGCCAGTGACGTGAACGGTGGTTTCCTCCACGGTCCACTCATGGGGCTGGCACGCTTAGGGCTTTAGATTACCATAATTTGGGCACACCCTCTATTTGCCGAGCAAAGCGAAGTGGCAAATTTTTTCAAATATAAGCCGGGGGTTTAGGGGCCGGCTAGGCACCTAACCGCTAGAGCTCCTGAAAAGACTACATTATGCATTTTCACTATTAATTTAAACCTCTGGATGTTGAATAATTTCGTACCAATCAATACAGACTACAGTTCTAAAACTGACACATTTAATAAAGATTATTGTCATTGTGACAATTTATTTCGATTTTATTCAATAGAAATTGCAAAAGAAACATCTCCACCTCAAATTATTCAGTCAAGACCTGAAGAAGCTGAATTGAGCGTCATTCTGTGTGGGAAGTACAAAGAGGTTAAAACTACACAACTTCAGACTCCCAATTGAGTTGACCCTATATGCTTATATATTAGATAAATCATAGAATAGTCATGGTAGTAGAGTATACACATGTAAGTGTAATTATTTTGGAATCCTCAAATCCGTATTTGGATTGGGACATATCACATTTGGGTAGTACCATATTTTTCTGTATAGAGAGTATGTTGAATTAGAATTACATGTAGACATGATAAACGCATTAATACTCCAGTATTTACGACAGGAAATGCGTAATACTACTAATCTTGTTTCTCTTTTTATTCCAGTTACGAATTTATTTATTTTTTAAATTTGGGGCAGCTAATTTGGACGTAGCTAATTTGGGCACGACGTTTACTGTCGTAAGTTAACAAGCATGTAATCTAAAGCCCTGCGCCGCCATATAGGTGAAATACAATCAATCAATCAATCAATGCTAGAACATTGTTTTTTTAGAATTTTGTCTGTTGGCTCCTACATTTCACAGTAATATTTCGACCCCTGCTAAGGGGTATAAGATAAATCCTTTCTTGTGACACTCTGTAACTGTCCTGTGTGGTCTTTGTTTGATGCCAGTGGTGATTTGATGCCAGCACTATGAGTCTGTGTGAGTCCGTGAAATAACCTTAAATACTATCATATAAGCCCAAATCAGACAAATGTGGAGCGGACATACATGTAGTCTTAGTGATATGTGTTCTTGTGCACTGTCAAAATTTAGTCTTTCTCAAATTTAACATTGTGTTAAATGGGCTGTGGGACAAACTTTCATAAATGTCCGGCAACATATTTCAAACATTTCAACCCCTGACTGTACATTTTTAAACACCTTTTTTCACCAGGCTGTCCTTTGTGTAACTTTGTGGATAAAAACTTTTTTTGTGTGAATGTAAATTTGTGATTGCTTTGATGGCTAAAATTAGTGGAAACCACAATAGGCCTACATGTATCAAAGATAACTTTTCTGGTGAAAAAAAAAAATAGTCAGCCGTGGATATTTATAGAGAGATCAGGATAAACATAGACAACTTAGGAAACCTTTGCATCTGGAAAACTTAGACTGGCTAAGAATTTCACAGCTGTTGGATTGGTGACTTTCTTTTTAGTTTAGTGGAATCAGAAACAGAATTGTGGTTCTGTGTAAAAAGTTTATCACCATGATCCTGAAAATGGTAAACAGAATTTTGGTAGTGTGTTTTTAATTTTAAGGTACATGTAGCTACAAACTACCAGATAAACTATTGTTTCCATGACAATTTTCAGGTTTGTAAGCACTATAATAAAGTTTAAGCTTATTACACTTGTATTTATGGGGAGTTTGAGGTAGATGATTTACACCAAGGCAATCCCAGTGATAATGTACTTGAGGACTATATTTAGAAGAAGTACCAATCGTTACAGCAGCTCTGTGTTTATTTGTAGCAGGGCGAGGTCACACCAGACCTACCTTAGGAATTAACTGACAATCAGAATCTTCGCAGTTGCTCTGTGTTTATTTGTATCAGGTTGAGATCACACTGTCTTACGTTAGGAATTCTACCTGGTTTCTTTATTCCCAAATTCTGTTGGCAAATGGCAACTTGCCCCTCTGGCTCTGGCAAGGCCTGTATACATTTTACATGATGTAGATCCTGTCAGACTAATAGACTGATTGTACTGGTAAGACATGTTAGGTCGGTAAGGTACATGTATTAACGTCCCATTTCCATGAGGCATCAATGCTCTGCTTAATAGCCTGATGTATGGTTGTACATGTAATCGTTCTGGCCGTGACTTGCTTAACGGACGCCTTGCAATACACAGTTACATGTGAGTCGTGCGGCTAGGGGCTTAGCCAGAAATCAGAAGTATGGTGTCCAAGATGGTAATTTTCCTTCACTTTTTAAGTAACTGGGTGTCTAATTTTCACAGTTTCCCTATTTCCTGCATGTAAGTTTCTTAAAACAAGTTGTCCAAACGAGGCAAAAGTTCAATACAGGGTCTCAAGGGCGGATAGACACTCCTCTGCCTAAGCCCTTGCTGGCGACGTTGGCTTGCTATTTCAGTCTCTGTTTAAACCAAATGCTCCTTTCCTTTATAGGCATGACTCAGTGGTTGGGGAGGGTTTGTAAAAAGTGTCTTCTCTTTTGCTTTTATTTTAAGCGTAATCAGGAGGTTCTGAAACACTATTTCGTCTTGATTAGCAAAGTTGACATGTTTAGCTTTAATACGATAGGACAGGCCTCCCATGAGCTGTTGTCGAGGGATAGTGTAGATGCTCGAGATATGGGTTGTTGCCGCAGCCTGGCCAGAGTTTTTGGTGATGGACCTCGCATGAGTGTCTAATGCATACATCGTGGACTTACCTCTTATTCACTAGAGGTTTGGCCTTTTATAGCGAGAGGACGTCCAGTAGCCTACTTGGGTCTCCTGATGGCAGTTCAATTTGTTGCCAAGGTACATGTAGCTGGCAGCCTTGCATGGTCAGTCTTTACCCTGTGGTTGACTGTACAGAAATGTGTTTCGGATTCGAGCATTCAGTCATGTCTGGCAGTCTCTCACTCTCTCTCCTTCTTTGTCAAAGGAGTATCCAGATATGTGCCTGGCCTTTCTCGGCCCCAACCCCAATCTTCTCTTTCAGGATTGCCTCGGGCCTGTGCTTTTCCACCACTTTACAAATTTAAATGTAATTTGCATGTTTTTTTAAACTAAAACTTAATTTCACAAGTCCAACAGTGACAATCCCTCCTAACCTCTCGACTTCAGCGCTCAGCAGAAACTCTGCGCTCTGATGAAGTGAGAAGTGCAGTCCACCCAGCATGCAGGGGAGCAACTAGAGGGCGCTCTAGGGGAGATAACCCAAGTAGGAAGGGGTTTGTTTTCATCAGTAGGGATCACTAATTGCAGTAAATGTAACATTTATGGCATTAGGTTAATGAAGGTCATTTTTAGTTTAAAAACATGCAAATGGCATGTAAATTTGTCAAATTTAATTGTACATGTATGTCTGTTTGACTCTGGCTGCCTGCAGTGCCTGCATTACAGCCTATCCCAACTCTGCAGTCCTGTCTGTGCCAATATATAAATACAAGATCATCACTGATGGAAAAGTGTCAGATGCTGTCGTCTTGTCTGTTGCAAAGGAGTCATAAAGGGTTTATTGACATCATGTCTCACATGACATGACCAACTAATCTGAACTAACCCGGGTAACCTCATTGAAGTAGATCACCACTGGGTGGCACCCATACATGTACCCTCACACTGAATTTAAAGGCTATGTACACGGAACATGTAAATAGTATGCTCATCCCCGGCATGTAACCTTTCATGGCCTCACTGTGACATTCAGTCTTGCCAGCATACTGCTAAACCAGAACTCCATGATGAAATGTCACCATGGTTAATACTGTGGTAAATCTCTGAACATTCTACAGAGGGGTGGAAATTTTTACATACAACTGTTTGCAGAACTGTAAAAAAAATATGATTTATTCCGTAATAAAAATGTAATTTAACATTTTGCACCAAGCGAGCAAGCAATCAATCATTGCGCATATGTTAGGCTCTGCTGTGGCCCAGTGGTGCATTGAACTACATGTACTAAAAAACCCTTAAGGGATATTTTAGCGCTCCAAGTAAAAATTAAGTCAAGTATGGAATGCTACTTTTGCACTTATGGAAAAATCATCACAGGCCAAACAGTGAATGGCTTAGTAGCAATTTTCATGAAAAGATTACCATTTTCAAATTCTATGGATTTGTTTACATGTAGATAAATGTTTACCCATTCTTATTCTGTGTCTGTGAACATTACAACAGTTTGATACATTTACATTTTACAGTTACAATGTATAGTATACATGTAGCACTGGAAAAGAATGGTCTGCTATTTTTGTGTAACTTTTTTGGATTTAGAAGGCATTTTTAATTGTGCAGTGGGTAGCGCATTTGACTGCTGATCCACTTTCTACAGTATATTGCACAGGTTCTAGCCACTCAGTCATGTCAGTGGAATGCCTACACATGTAGGTACATGTATAAGAGATTCCCACGAGATGACTTTGGTTATCGTGGGGGTGGTTTTTGCTGGATTTCTTCTAGGTTTTTCACTATATTAAAAAGTGCAGAGTAAGAAGTGGAAAATCTGTATTAATATTAGTGAAATATTATTAAGTATGTCTTTAAACACCAATCAAACAAAAAACAAATAATCTCATATGTGAAATACTATTCAGCATGTTGTAAACAGCCATCTTTTTTTTTTTTTAACTTTTAAAGCTTAAACATACAATGCTGAACTGAGTTCACTTTTATTACTTCTGTGGTTAATGTGGTAAATTCCAGTCTGCATTCTACAACTAGAATAAACTCTTCAGGTTGGATCTTACCCAACATGCCCAAGTAGTAAAATTTCAAATATATAGAAGGAAATTCCAGACATGCATGTTTTCAGTGAACTACAGGTTGTCAGGTGCTCTGATGCATGTATTTTGCAGTGGGCAGAGTACTAGATAGACTTATGTGTGCTCTGTTGAAGGTGTGTTTTTAAAAAGTGTGTGGTTTAGGGCATGGGATTGAAAAAAGCAACCAGATCTGAGATGGTACATTTATACAATAACATTGACTTTTTAAAAGAGTTGTATGTTATATGTACAAAGTAGTCTAGACTTTTATACTTATGGTACATTGTACCATGTACATTACAGTACATGTACTAAATGTTATCATTGTGTACAGAATTGCATATGTTGTATGCTCCATTATATTTTCTAAATGTAAAAAAAGGAAATTTTCCATGCCTCCTGCTCCACTGGGGATCGAACCTGGGATGCTTCAATTATAGGCTATGCAATAGAATATGCAGTTTTGTTCAATACTCTACATTTTGTGTAGTCTTTTTTTTTTTTTAGATGTAAGGGAATAAGCATGTATTTGCAGGACATTGCTGGTTAAAATTGAGATTGTCCTGTAAAATTTCTTAAATTGAACATTGTGTTAAATGGGCTGCAGGAAAAACTTTCATAAATGTCCTGCAAAATATTTTAAACATTTCCACCCCTGGTCATACATGTACGGTACATGTATTTGTACATGTACTTGAACATGTATAGGGGAGAAAGAATCAGTTTACGTTATAAGACTGTTCATAGTATAAATGTAGCCTACATGAATGTTTGTGGTAATATTACAAGTAAATACAGAGGTATGAATGTATGTAGGTGGTAGGTTAGGTGGTTGATTTCAATAATGACCTTACTCGTCTGGTTTGAGAGACTGGATAAACCCATCCTATAGATGTTAAATACATTTAGGGTTGATATACGAGATTAATTACACAAATCTGGGATTTCTCAAAGCTCATAGACATGATAGCTTCTGGAAACTTCTTCTCAGTCAGTTGGTTACTGTACAGTAGGCCTACTACTTTTAATAGTCTTGTATACATATAGGCCTATGTACATATTTTACTTGTGTTGCTAGTATTTGGGGTTTTTTTTAACCATATTGCATTTCTCAGGTTGACCTTAATAGTACTTCAGTCTTGGAAACATATGCCCTGTGTTGTCTTTGTTTGTTGCCAGTCACTCAAAAGTTGGTTTCCTTTCTCTCGTTTGGCTGGCACTCAGTGATATGACTATGAGTGAAACAACTGCAAGTACTGGCATGCCCAGCACACTGTCATTTATGTGAATTGACCTTTTATAGTGTTAAATCAACAAAAGGATAAGTGCTCATTATTGTTTTACTCGATGGACGCCTGCACAATTTTGTTACCGATTCCTTTATACATAATATTTAGATATTTAAAACCTCAAACTTTGTGTATTTTCAGATGCTCTGTTAGCTGATCTACAATCCACAACGGTTCACATTTCAAACTACCAGCAACAACAACAACAACAGAACCACCACAAGGGGACACCACCAATCTCCCCAGGCCATTACAGCCAACCAGAACAGTATTCAAACCAAGCAGCCAGTCGCAATAGTACACGCTCAAATTCCAGAGGGTCAACGCCCCCTCCTTTACCCCCTCCTCCACCCAGTGATGTACTAGATGGTGTAGCTAACTCACAGTATTCAGAACAGGTAACTATGTACCCGGAGCGGGTGATTGGTGGGAGATTCCTAGGGCTCTCAGAGATCAGGAAGCCGATTTGTAATTTGTTGTGATGTCGCGTTGTTGTCCTGTCTCGTCTTTGATGATGCCGGTGACGTCAAGACTGGTTTCATTAATTAAAGTCCATTGAGTGATTCATTCATTATCAATATTATCCAAACTTGTACATAAATGTGTGAATTTATTTGACAATGCAACCTTTAAATATGACATAAAACACAAAGGACGCACATACGTACAAACAAAAAATACACACACAAAACACATGCAAATACACAAAAAAATCACTCACAAATTCGCAGACAAAAAAAAATAGAAATATGCAAACAAAACACAAATAATGCACACAGATACACAAAAAAACACACATATACACACACAAACACACACAAATACACAAACAAAATCCATCTTGTTTACATGTTCATAACCTACAAAGATTTAACATACTCAACCTGTTCGTCAAATGATGATTTATCAAAACTGATTTTGAGGAGAATATGCTTGTCAATTTTATTAAAATCATATCTATATTCTATATTAATAGCTCCCTGGTATTGTTGCAATGTACATGTAGATCTAAGGACATTCTTATCTATAGCAAACAGTGTTCAATGACGCCAACTAGTGTGGGGGTAAAAGAAAGGCTCCGTTTAAATTGTCCAATGAAAAAACAGATAGCAGGAAGCTGTGGTAAGCAAAGATGCTGGTTCGCAAGGGCAGTCCCAGGGGAAACCCGATTCACATACATGTGTACCATGAATTGATAAACGGCCTTCCAGGGTTTGAAATAATGGGGTTTTAAATTTTGTTTTACTTATCAATGCCACTACATTGTTTAGGGACCAAATTTTAAAGAATTTTGTTTATTGGCTCCTACATTTCACAATAATATTTAGATTTCTGGCTTCTGATTGGTTGACTAATCAACATTGTTTGCTATAGAATGTCCTCAGATCTACATCGCGACAATATAATACCAGGGAGCTAGTATGGATCTGATTTTAATGAGATTAATATATTTGTTACTGTGGACTTATTGTATATACATGTACATGTATATCATTACATTTTCCTTCCAGCCAATCTACGAGCCTCAAAATTTACGTTCACCTCTTGTGACCTCGGCTAACTCGTCATACCCTGTAACCAATCAGGAGGAGCACTCTGTAAATCGAGGATCTTTCCGTGGCAGTAGCGGGAGTAGTGGCCAACCCTCACCCAAACCCGGCATGTCGCTAAGTAACAACCTCTCCGAGCTGGACCAGCTTCTTCAAGATCTGAACTCTGCACAGTTTATGGCAGAAGTGGACCGCAGAAATGCAGGTTAGTCACATTATGAAATTGTAATTTATGTGTATATACTATATCGCTGTATACGCATTCTAGCCATATTTTCAGCTCAAATTGTAACTAATTTAAATAAAAAAGGCTTGGTTGAAAGCTTTCATTTTTTTTACTTTTTTTAGATCCTTAAAAAAATAAAAGATTTTACACTAAAATGTACATGTGTATGGAAGTAAAAAGTTTGTCAAATAAAAGCTTGAAACAAAGTCTGCATTGCTTACTGAGTTAAAGATAGACAGGTGTGAATAATACAATAATCAGTTGTAACCTTACACATAGGCAGGATATTACTGCAAAAAACAATTGAATAAATCAAGGCACAAATAAGCGGTATCGCGTCGCAATTTCTGTTGGCAGAGCAAAACTGCTGTATGTTATATTTATTGAAAAACCTACAAAATCGGGCGGTGTGCTTTCTTGCCGTCATACTTGGGCCCAGATGCATGACATTGTTTATAAATAAAAGTTTTAATTCCTTTGTTTTTATTATTTCTCGGTCAATAACACTCACTCAACATTCAAAGTTCTATTCAAATCGCCACGCTGTTGTTGTATATTATTGCAGAAGTACTTATGCATTCTTCGCACTTTGATATTTCTCTGGAAGTCTGGAAGAGTTATTCCACGTAATACTTATAAAGCACTGTGCAAACAAAGTCAAGTAACTACATGAAGAATGCAGACTCGTATTGGAAACTTAAAATAAAAAAGTATGTCACACTGGAAGCGGAGATCTTAAAAGGTGCTAACTATTGTCCGTGAACCTTGTAATGGAATTATTGATCACAAGACATAAAACGATGCTTTTTTGATCGGGTGTTGTTGGTTTTTTTTTGTTATAAAATGAAGGACAATTAATAAATTGAAATTAGTTAACTTTTTTTTTTAACTGGAAGAGCAGGCGGTTCAAGATCGTCTGTGGGCGGGTTTTTTAGTCGGCGACCGGCTACTAATGAGAACCCTGCCACTCATGTGTTTATTGTTTGAGTTATAGCAAAAATCAGGTTCTTGCACATACATGTGTATATTTAATATCCTTGAGGATGATGTTAAACACCAAGTAATCGCATGAAAATCTTTCTGGCAGCACATACACTGTACATATACATGATAGTATGGCTAGACAGATATGACCTGTCTATCAGTTAACCTGAAGTATGGTGAAAAACCCTAATCAAACAGACACACTGTACATGCGCTATTAGAGCTGCAATGTACATGTATACTGTAGCATATGATTGCTGCCTAATCACTGCACATCTGTGAGTTGAACACTTGTGTAATTGAAAACAGGAAATAGATCTATAAGTAACACTTGTTGAAGGATATGGAGGTTGCATGTAAGTTAAGAAAGCTGACTCGAATCACGCTTCCATTGGTCAAATGTCAAGTGAGTCACTGAGAGTCTGAGGGCTAGAATCACGAGAACATGTGGTTTAGTTTCCATGGATATACCCTCCTATACTACATCCTAATCTACCTACAGTATCTGTAAATTGTGGGGCTTGTACATTGTTAATCCGGTACCCTCCTTTACAGCCTAATTTCTGCAGGCCCTACAAATTGCAGTGCTCTTACATAGTTAACAGATGTACAATGTAGGAGAGTTTGTATGGCTATCATTATGAATGATGCACATATACTAAATTACTTACCTACACGTTCATACATACATTAAACCAAACCATGAAAACACATCCAAACAAACATAGGCTATATGTACACCTTGAGTCCTTCAAATATGGCAATCCACAGATACAATTTTTATGATAAAACCAGTTTTGCTTTAAATTTACTAAGAAATTATTTTTAAGTGAATGTTTTTTGGTGCATATGACATTATATTATAGCCTCTTTAACATGTTAAAAATCCTTAATATGTAATATATATTGCTTGTGATAAACCTTCTCTCCTGCACTGAAATCTACTGGTCCTATGAGCCATCAAGTTTGGCGTAGTTGTCGTCTGAACAACGATTTTCAGAGCAATTAGCGGGTGGTTGTGCAGGTGCTTCCTGATGTCCTTGTGCTCTCTGGAATTTCTTTGCGGTGTAATTTTTTTCCTTTGTCTTTTTCCTGTCTCTTTGATGTTGCCAGCTCCACTCCGTCATGGGGCTGGCGCGCCGTTATATAGGTGAAATACCCTTGAGCAAGGCATCAAACAAGCTAGAGCAATTGTCATTTGACATTATACATGTACCTTCCAAGATATAAAATATAGTACATTTTCCACTCTTCTATTTTTATTGTTAAGCAGGTGAAACCCTCTTGAAAAAAACTAAAAAAGAACTTTTATAATTGAATTAATTACAAATTCAAAATGTTTTCCTTTTGCTCAGTCAACCAGCCTATGGTGAATGGGTCAGGGGATAATGTAGCTGTCAAGACTCCTAAATCTCCTGGTTATGACAACAAACGCTCCTCTGTCGACAATCTACTGGATCAGTTAGAAAGCTCTGTACCTTCACCGGCCAGGTAACTCTTATGACTAGGACAAAATACTAAATGAAATCATAAATCATAGCCTCAGACTTTCCTCAAACTAGATGTATTCTTGCTAAACTCTTAATTGAAGTACAATAACAAACAGGTGAGAATTAAGATTTAAGGTTCACTTTGTTTATTTTACTTAAGACAAACACGTTCATGCAAAGAAATCTTTAAAAAATGCTGTGTAAAATGTTTACAAAATTATGACTTTTTCTGTTGTGTTTTTTTTTTTTAATTTCCTCAATACACACTCGTCACTGGAAATTTTTGCATTTATGGTCGTTTAATGGAGAGAGGGATATAGGATTTGGCGAGTGCGTACATACATTTTTTAGAATAAGTTTGTCATCACCTTAACAGCTTGAATATTCATGAGACTTCAAACACATGTTTATTATATAAATCTCTCGAATAGGTTCGTAGTTCGTTGTGGGTCGAGGTCATTACAGCTGTTTAAAGAAAAAAATGTACAAATGTACCATCACTGACTCTAGCGACCTTATGTATGGGTGAATTTTTATGAAACTCACATTTAGTATGTGTCTGGCAAGTTCAAATTTCATGGGCGTGTTGTAAAGCTCAAGGTCAAGGTTTTTTTTAAAATGTTTCATCCTTATAACATGTAGCTTTATAGTAACTTATTTATGGGAAAATTTAAATGCTAATTTATTAAATTTAAACATCAGGGCCTTTCATTGTATCTTTTTTTCTAATGCAAATTTTCTAAAACTGCAAGTTGAGATGCCTTGTTCATAGGTTGTTTATTCTGTTTTTATTTTATTTTACAGGTCTATCTCAAATCGTCCTCCACTGGCGTCTCCCACTGGACGTGGCTCCTATGATTTCCCAACACAACGAATTGAAGAGACGCATGTAGTTACCACACACCAACAGCACCATGTGCAGGGCGCTTCCACGGCAACCCAGGAGCTGGATGATCTCATGGACTCACTCTCTCATTTTAAAGTAAGAAACAAACAAAAAAGTGTTTCTGGTTCCCTAAAATAAATTATCCATGGGATCACTTAATTCATTCTCTTAGGTGGCCTCAGAAAGCCGCTTTGTTGAGGTGTTCTGTCTTTGATGCTGCTGGTGACATCAAAGGTAGTTTTCTCAACCTATTTGTCTGGCATGCTGTCATATAGGTGGAATACACCTCAGCATAATAAGTTTTCATTTGACTGTATATAATATATACAATTGAAAAAATGTTATCACAACTGTTAAATTAACTATAGGTTACACCTTAAAGCCTCAATCAAACAAACAAACAAAATGATAACAATATAATGTTTTAAATATTAGTTCATTCTCTTTCCCAAAGAAGCCTATAATAAATGTTTATATTTTGTTTCAGATGCAGGGTGGTGGATCAACACAAATCACTCAGCAGACTGTATCTCCTGCCCAGAGAGCTAGCACAGACCCCGCTTACGCTAAACCTAACAAAGGGAAGGGCCACGAGACCCCTAGCCCTGTCAGCCCATCACGGGGTGGAAGTCAGCTAGACGCTATGCTGGGTAATCTACAAACAGACATGAATCGGCAGGGCGTCAGTACCAAGACGAAGGGACAGTGTGCTGCCTGCTGTAAGCCAGTTGTAGGACAGGTAAGTTACAGTAACTGTTGTCAGAGGAGATAATTTTACACTTGAAATTGATTTTCACATAAAACCGACTTCAAGTTTGAAATTACCTCCCTTTTCCATAAGGGGAGATAATTTTACACTTGAAGATTTGAAAAGCACCAGAGAGTGATCATCTGTATAATGTCAGCCTTTTTTTTCTGACATTATTAATATGCATTACTTTCTAATACCTTCTAATACCCCTGAGTACGGCGTTAAACCCCAATCAATTAATTGATCATTCTTCTATTGTAGGTGATAACAGCCCTAGGTAAGATGTGGCACATTGAACACTTTGTTTGTGCCCACTGTAAACAAGAGTTAGGTACACAGAACTTCTACGAGAGAGATGGACAGGCTTACTGTGAGAAAGACTACCACAACCTGTTTGCCCCTCGATGTGCCTATTGTAATGGACCCATTCTAGATGTAAGTTCTTTTTTTTATCCCCATGGCATCTAATTTGTGGGGATCAGCACCGTCTGTCTGTAATCAATAACTTCTTGACACAACTGCTCCTTAAGTTTATGTTTGATTGTAAGAATATTCTGTTGATATCACCAGCATGATTTGAGAATATTCTTGATGATTTTTGAGAGTCACATATGTTTATTTAACAGAGTAATTGCCCTTTACAGTGTTGTCATATATATTTTATCTTGTCAATGCAACTCTTCCTAAAGTTTAAGTTGGAATTAAATAATATTTAGTAGATTTCATCCGAATGATTTGAGGAAGTGAATGAAGATTATTTTGCATTGTGCATGTTAATCTTACAGAGTTATGGCCCTTTATATGTACATGTACAAGTAAATATGTAGTTAAATATGCAACTATTAGTTTAAATTATAAACTAATGATTGAATGGTCCAAAGTGGTTCTGTGGAGTTACACCATACTCCAAATGGCTCTTGTTTGTTTTGACTTCAAATCATAACAGTAGCTGTAGATAACTTTTGCTGACTGTCTGCTGCTCTGACGGACAACACAATTGTCCCTATAAGATCACTCTGGCTATATCAATAATTTTACTTTCTGTTTTAAATTAACACTAATCTGACATAATTAGGAAGGTTTGTAAACAGTTTTTGGCAATATTTTCTCCAAAAAATGTTTTTGAATATTTTCAGTTTCCAGCTGTTAAATTGAGCTTTTAACTCAATTTTATAAGCAGAATATCTGTACGTAAAACCAACTTGCATAAATCCCTGCTCGGACAGCCTTATCATGGCGTTAAACTCGTATCAAACATAAACTATCAATAAATAACCCTGTGATCTCCTCCTTTCAGAAATGTGTGACGGCCTTGAATACCACCTGGCACCCTGAACATTTCTTCTGTGCCTCCTGTGGTCAGACATTTGGTGACGATGGCTTTCATGAGAGGGACGGGAAGGCATTCTGCAGGTAAAACATTCAGTACAAACCCTCTGGGGAAAAACGGTATGATTTGAACAGTGAACATATTAACTACTCTCTGAGGAACAGTAAGTTTTCAACATGCAGAACCAGCAGAACATTTATATAACGTTTCACATTTCTGTTGCATACACATGGGTGGTTGGGTGAGAGCTTCCTTATGCCCTAGTTCTGTTTGAGCTAGGGACATCAGGAAACATAATTGTTTTTTTCTGTCCTTGCCATGCCTCGTCTTTTATGTTGCCAGTGATGCCAAGGATGGTTTCCTTCACCCTTTGGGCCTGCACGCCGTCATATAGGTGAAATACCCCTGAGCATGGAGTTAAACCCCAATCAATCATAATCATTCAGTACAAAACTGTGGGTGGTTGGAGGGAGCTTCCTGTGTCCAGCTGCTCTCAAAGCTAAGGGGCATTAGAAAACTGATTTGTTGTGGTGTTATTTTTTCCACCCTATCCTGTGTTGTCTTCGGATTGTTGCCAGTGACATTGAGGGCGGATTCCTTCCTCCATTTGGCTGGCACTGTGTGAATGAACTAACCTAAAGCACGTTCAGGTTTACACAAACAAAAAAGAGACACTAATGGGGGACTCGTAAATGCTGAAAAGGGATATAATTTTGGACCCTGACGTCACATAATGCATTTAAATGTGACTCATAGTAATGACGTCACAGAAGAAAAACGCCCATGACGTTATAAAATTGCCTCACTTTTGAATGCATTATGCGATGCCAGGGTCCAATATTATCTCCCTTTGCATCATTAACGAGTCCCCCATTATAGTGAATGATTTAAAAAATCAGTTTGGTGTGACATCTCATCCACTCCATGCTTTTAATGAAATTTTAATAAATTTCAAATCCTAGTACACATTGGCTAATTTGTCCACATTGGCTCATTCAAGCACCACTGTATTTGGAGTGAGGACTTAAAATTTGCTAAGCAGGAAATATGTAAAGTTGTGAAAATACAACGTTTCAAAAAGTTGTCCACTGACCAACATTGTCCTTTGACTGTTTTTTGCGTAACTTACAAGATAATACACTTTCATGAAGCTTCGCAAGTTATACTGTACATTGTTATGTGATAAGCACAGTTTTTTGGTAGCTTTTTCATAAATATTTTTTTCTTACTTATTAAACTTACTTATTAAAGTTAAATTTCTTGCAAAGTGGCCCCTGAACTCTCTTCTGTGGCATTCTGACACCATAAATTATACATGTAAGTGAAAAATTGTTTCAAATGTTAGGTAAAACATACATAGTTACTTGTTTATTTATTTAACTGCTTCATTTGAAACTGTACTTATGATTGTTTTTTTCTGCTTTCAGGGCGGACTATTTTGACATGTTTGCTCCCAAATGTGGAGGCTGTAACCGGGCTATAATGAATAACTACATTTCTGCTTTAAACGGACAGTGGCATCCAGAGTGCTTCATTTGTCGTGTAAGTCTCGATTATTTTATATTCAATTTACATTTCAGTAATAACAGATTTTAATACACCTTTAAAGGATTTATGAATAGGTCAATTTATAGCCTACAAGGCTTTCTAAGACCCTGAACAAATCTTTAGTAAAAAAAAGAAATCTCAAAAGATGTAGAAATTACATTTGTTATGTTCTCTAGCACAAAAGCCTGACAATTAATGAGGAGATAATGACATAACAGTAGCCTCCAGTGCTCATAGACGATTGGATGACGATTTAAATTTACAGCTTATATGAATTGGAGCTTATTGTAAGGAACTATTGTGACGTCACCACCAAACATATCCGAAGAAATATGCAAAAAACAAGAGCCTTTTTATTTTTATTCATTATAATTACATATAATATTTTTTTTTAAATAATACTTTGTTAACTGGTTTTTGAAAGCAATGTAGGCTAAAACTGAACTATTCATAAATCCTTTAATGCCTCCGGGGTCAGTCTGGAATTTAAAAAATTTGTCACCATGAGGGCTAGACTTGACAAGCAGGTGGTTGACGGGAGCTTCCTCGGGCTCTGAGAGCTAAGGGGCATAATGAAGCCAATTTGTTGTGATGTCCTGTGTTTTATTGTGCTCTTCTGTTTTTAAGGTTGCCCTTGACGTTAATGGTGGTTTCCTCCACCCATTTCACTGCCAAGTCGTCATTAAAGGTGAAATACCGCTGAATGCGGCTTTAAACACCAAGCGATAGCTCAAGCAGGCTAGACTGATGACGAACAAAAAGATATTGAAAATTTTAGTTATAGTTAAAGTGACATTCCATTGAAACTAACAAACTTTTTCAAGTGATTTCCATGCTTCCTCATTGTATGACTGACAAGAGAGAGCTATGGGTAATATGTTACTTTATAATAACCTACGTATTTGTTTTTTTTCAGGAGTGCCATGTTCCATTTGGCGGTGGGAGTTTTTTCGACCATGAGGGTTTTCCGTACTGTGAAACGCACTACCATGCCATCAGGGGGTCTCTGTGCGCCAGTTGCCAGAAGCCGATAACCGGTAGATGTATCACTGCCATGTACAGAAAATTTCATCCGGAACATTTTGTGTGTGCCTTCTGTCTGACACAGCTGAACAAGGGCACGTTTAAGGAACAGAATGACAAGCCTTATTGTCACCCGTGCTTTGTCAAATTGTTTGGATAATCAACTCTGATTGGATTATCGTTCTACTTGTGATTTGACCAATACGGCTACTTAATGTTAAACTTGTGCTGCCTTGTATTAATATAATTATTACTGCAATATTATTATTATTATTATCTACATTGTATTATCAACTTGTGCTTCCCTTTGAAACTACAATATGTGCTGTGTACAAGTGTACAGATTAGTATTGAATTACCGATGCTTTCTCATAGTCCTCATAATACAGAGTCACCATGGCTTGTAAAGAAATTGAATGTTGGACAGCCAAGCAAGAATCATCAGTGTTTCCGCTTTCTGATTTACAAGGACCAGCAAATAGAAAGATGGTCAGTCCTTGGGACTGGCAAAATTTGTTATTGTTGGCATTGCTGTGGACTGGAAACAAATTATTGGAACTGGTAAATTTAAGTTAACTGGTTCTACGGAATGGCTGAAAAATAGGGCACCAAAAACGCTGTTCACACCATCTGACGTACTGTCCTAGATCTGAAAATACAGATTAACATCACGTGAACTAATGCATGAAGTTGAAAATATGTAACATTTGCACCAATGTGGATGGCAAAGTTGCAAACTTATTGCATACTAGCTGACCCATTTTTTTAAAAGAAGAAAAAAATTCATCGCACAAAATTGAGTGTGTTCCAAGATTGACCTACTTTCTTGAATCATATGGAGCTCTATGTGGGTAAAATACATCTGATGTATCGTGCACATAATGCAACGTGAAAGAAGCAGGTGGAAATGTATCTTTTATTTAAAATACATGCTGGAAATTAATAGTGCACAGGACATTAACTGTTTTATAGTACATATGGGCGTAAAAATCTGATTATACCTAATTGTTTACTGTACAAGGTAGAAAATCTCAGGTAGAAATGTAGGTCTACAGTGTGATCAGTAGATGCATCCGTACCTGAACTAGTTTGCACTAGGTGGAACAAAATACACATAATACATTGTATTGTTACAGGTGAAAAATCAGGTGGAAATGTAAATGAATAGTGTGATCAACAGATGTACCATTACCTGAACTAGTGCACACTAGGTGGACGATTGTAGAACAAAATACATAAGAAGCCTGTAGGCAAATTCGCTGAGGGAGTTTTCCGAATTGCACAACTAGACCACACCAAGGTCATATTTACCAAGTTTGATGGAAATCCGTTCAGTAGTTTACGAGCTACAGCCGAAACATAGTGTCACAAACCAACAAACCGATGTCGGGTGAAGAAATATACAGCCAAAAACTGACTGGGAGTAAAGGTTGTTTTGCCAGGTGACCAGCCAAAATACAAATGTATCTTTACAGGTGGAAATTCAGGTGGAAATGTACATGCATAGTGTGGTCAGTAGATACGTAAGGAATTGAAGTGTGCACTAGGTGGAGAATAACGCATCACACAAAGTGATGTACATGTATTGTCACAATTAGAAAAGGCATTATGTGATCAGTAGAGAGGCCTACATGTACATAAGATGAAATTAAAAGGGTAGTGTTTGGTGGAAAACTTGCAACAAGAGTTGGAGATATGCACCCTATAAATTGCATGAATGACGATGGCATGTAAATTTACCTGAACTGACATACATCAGCATGGGTTTACTTGACGGATATAACAATGGCTGCCTTCAGTCGCCTCTTTACAGTCAGGATCCATAGTCCAGTATAGTGTTACTGGACCAGTTATTTTTTTCTCATAAAATGCATTTATTTCTAAAGACTAACATGAAATTACAACATTAATTAATGCTTTATTAAAGAAGTGATGTTAATTGTTAACAGGGCTTCTAATTTGAGGTGCGCTGTCCTATGATTTAACCTGGATCACACCCTTAAATCAGAAGGCCTGTGTTAACTGACAGAGACATGCACCAGTTACTTAAACAGCCTTACAAACACCTGCCGCCCCCTTATTCTTCATTTAATAGTCTGACAGGCCAGAAGCGTATAGAAATGCATACATGTATA
>JAVFBY010083344.1:0-12330 GCA_034781015.1 Tonicella lineata
ACATTTATTGGCTTGCGGGGTGACGGCTAGGTATAAGGATTATTTACATACCAAAATTATGGGAGAATAATGTGTCAGAGATTTCAGATAGTCCATCCCGATGTCGAACCAATCGACCCATACCCCAAGTATAATGTACTGGGGGTATTGTCCCGATACCTAGACAGTTGACAGCCGTGATTTTAGAACACTGAACAGCAGTGAGCGAGTTTTTGTTGTAACTGCTGTAGTTTTAAGCCTGTAATTTCCTTGCTGCAGACACCTACGTAAGCTGCAGGTGAGACGATTTGTAGCTAAAACAAATGTAATCTGTCTTAATTGCTGTTTCACACGGCATTGAAGTGGAAGAAAAAAGGTTGTTATTTTGCGTAATGGTATGTCCGTTAGCTATGTACATGTAAGCCTATGTATGGGAAATGTATTTGACGATCACAGTGAACCATGTCGGCAGAGGTTCCCGATCATTTTTTCAAGCCCTGTGTATGCTTATGAATACATGTATACTGTATTGTATAACTGTTTTGGGAGAAAAGCCGAATTGGCTTATTCCTGCAATAAACAATCAATAACGTCACAACCCGAATGTCCCGTATTTTATGCAATACTGAAGCACAAACATAAAAGACACTCCATATTCTTTTCTCTTTTTACCAAAGACAAAGGTCAGAAAATACTTTTAGAGACATTTATAAAATACACATAATGGTCAGAAAATACTAAAAAAAAAATTAAAATCTTGCACATACTTGTAGATTTCTGCAGATATTGCGTTTGTCTGGCTGTGACTGTCTATTTGTAAGCTTATATCTGTTACTGGCTGTCTTTATGTTGGTCTTTTTCATTAAGGCAACACTCTAGGTTAAAAGTATGTACATTAAATAAGAACAATAAAAGTCAATATGAGATTGAAATCCATGAATGAATCAAAGGCTACAGGTATTATTATGTGAATTTCACCCAGATGCATTTTGATACAGTAGTATTAGCCAGAAGTCAAGAAGAGGGTGTCTGAAATCACCATTTTCACCGAAACAGGGTGTCTAATTTTACATATTCCCTACATGCATCTTTCCTACATGTATGTTTAATTCATAGGCTTAGCCAGAAATCAAAAGCATGATGATAAAAATTGTCATTTTCCTTCACTTTTTAAGGAAGGGGAAAACACTTGTACAGCAAGTTTCCCGGAGCTGAGCATTTACATGTACCACAAATGAAAAGTGACGGAAACGTGAGCTACATGTAGTTCTGTAATGGACACATCATGGTTTTAAATGCTACAGTATAGGATTTTGTGTAGGGGCTGGCCCTATTTCCATGGATTTGAGGGGCACATGTACATGTAGTTTCCTCGACCCATCCAGATGCCATGTGACTGGCACACTGGAAAGAGGTGAAATACCTGTGAACATAGTGTTAAATACTAAACAAGCAATCAACTTGGAGTTTATAGGTGCACAAATTGATTTTACTGAACTTTCTCATTTTACTTAATTGTCATGTACACACACCAGCAACATATGTTATCTTGACGTCACATGACATAGATTTCTGCCAATAAGAAATGATAAAAAAGCCAATCATGCACCTATTAAATAGTGTCAATCTGATGGAGTTCACATGACCTACATGTACATGTATGAGTATGACGATGTCATGCGACAATAGAGCCATGCAATTTTTTAAAATTTACTATCAAATGTTATTCTGCTTTATAGATTGACATCCTATTTAATATTTTTTTTAAAAACTATGCACATTCAGACAGATTCTCAAGGAAAATGTTTTTTCGTAATCATTTCCTGCCTTGAAAATAGTGCACGAAAGTGAAAGCTTGACATGTCGCCTATTTGTCCCAAAGTTCAGCCTGCGTTGAAAAGCTAGATGGTACTTAATGGTTCCAAAATAGATGTCAAACTGGTTGAATGTATAAAGGTGTAGTTTAGAGTTTTAAGAGCAGATGTTGAGGTTAATAACTCTGACCCCTTTAAAAGACCATCTGTCTTGTCTGGAGTCTAACTCTGTGTGTTTAGTCTGTACAGTAGATCTACTGTTAAAATATCCATTATGAGAGACTGCTTCTGTTGCCCAATTGAATAAGCACCCTGGGTATTTCGATAATGCCGTCGTTGATTATGCTTCATAGCAAAGTGACCAATGAAAATGTCAGGAATTTAGCTAACGGATAATAATCAATGATACATGAGCTGTATTAGGGAAAAAACATTAAATACTTTATTAAAAAATTACAAAATTTACTGTGCATACTTTTCTGGGTCAAACATATGTTTTAGAGAACTGGTCAGAAAGATAGTTATTGATGAGTTTTCTTTCTGCTTGCAATTTGAGACATCCTTCTAGGAACTCATAACTGATGAGAACAACCTGGTACTGGGTCTCTAGGTCTTTGTGAAGAAAGCTCTTTTGTGTACAGGACAGCACCCAAAAAGCTGTTCTAACAAGTTCGTTTCTGAGAAACATACCCGGTGGCCTGCAGCAAATAAAAATGCTGTGGCTCCAGACTTTACATTTGTGCTGTGTGCATTTATAAACATATTTTAAACTCACTTTTTAAGAAAGCCATGGTAAAATTGAAAATTCTGACTCTGTGCATATTACCTTCAGGTATATACTGCCCAATTTTTTTAGAACAATCCTTACATTATGGATAGAGGAATAGTCCATTTAGTCAACAACAACAACAAGAAAAGCCCCAACAAGAGAGTGAGTAAGATCTAGACCCTGTTCACCACAGGCTAAAAATTCATTAAAAAAAGTCTTACAAAAAGTTAATTTTGATATGAAAAACTCTTTTAGGGTCTTATACAGTCCAAGGTTGAAATTCCTATGTCAAATAAAGAATAGATATGAGATTGAAAGGATTTTTTTTTTATGTAAAATAATGTGGTTTTCTTCTTTTTATATGTGCATGTATATGATCTGCATTTTGTTCTCTTCAAAGGAATGGGTGTTTTTTATAATAATGATATTTTTCCTGTTCTGTTAATTTTTTAGTCTCTACAATGAATTTGTTATAAACAAGATTTGAGTTTATATTGTGTAATTATTGTATAATAGCCATAAAACATTTCTTCTGTGTTCTATATTTTCAGACTGTACAATGAATGTACGATACCATACAAAGGGTTGAGTTATTGTGTAATAATTGCATTATAATCATTCTATTTTGTGTGTTTTTAGACTGTACAATGAATGGGGAAGTTACACCAATCCGAGTCTGACATGTCGACTGTGTGTGGGGAATTCTCTGAAAATACCTGGAAGAAAGATTTGTGTAAGAATTGTCAGAGGTCAAGAGGTGAACATAATGCCTCATCAGGACCAAGAGGAGTTAAGGAAGTCCCGACAAAGGCAAAGCGAACCTCTATCACTCAACTGCCTGATGGCAAAATTAAGTCAACATCCGCCGTGATGATGAATAAGAAAATCAATCCAGGAGTTTCCCGAGCAGATTCCAATGAAGAACGCAAAGTGCCAGTTTCAAAATCTAACCAAGGAAACAAGGAAAAGTCAGACCAAACAGCAAAACAGAGAAACTGTGATAGCACACGGCCCCAAAAATTGAAAGACGGCATTCAACCAAAACAAATTTCAGCAAGAAATGGGTTACGACAGCCTGATAAAATGTTAATAGAAGAAACTGAAAATGGTGGTGTACGAAACGTGATGAAAACTGAAAGGCTGAAACTGTCTGACAAAGTTTCAGACAAACAATCAAAATCTGTGAAAACTATTCCAAAAACTATTTCTAGAAAAGTTGAAGAAAATGAAAATGAACAACCTAAAAGTGCTCTAAAATCCCCAAACACTAGTTCAAAAAGTGCTCGTGTATTTTTTCAACAAAATGACCCTGAAATAATTGGTTATGACGGCGGTGAGGGGAATGAACCTCCAGATGACGCAAGTGAGACTGGGTCGGTCACTTCCACCGAAGTTGAGACATCACTCACAGAACAAGAGAAACAGTTTTCATTACTGTCGTTAGAAAATACTCGGTGGAATGCCGACGTGAAAAATCTGAAAATGGAATCTCCACTTGAAGAGAAAATGAAACGTGTAGCAAGTAAAGAATTTGAAGATGCTGAGCTAGAATCACTTTGGAAACCAGACAGATTTTCGGCACTAAAAGATTGTGATGCAGGCAAAAATGGAACTTTTCCCCTTTCCAAAAAGTCTCAGCAGCGAGCATCACTAGATGACATTTTTGCAGAAGTTTCCAATGAAAGATCGTCTTCTGAATCAGAACTCGGTAATTCGCGGAATCGCCTATCGTCTGAACCACCAGAAGGCTACAAGACTCCTGGGTCGAGCCGTGAAATTTCTCCCGCTCTGGATCGTAAAGCAGATTCTCTTGCGTCATCAAGGACGTCATCTGTATCTGATGTTGACGTTCCTGTTGAATCTTTTAAAATAAGAAAAGACAAGAAGCCTAGAGTGGCATCTGCTTACAAAGTCGTGGACATCAATCCTGAGCCAGTGGCTAAACCGTATGGTATTGTGGATGTTTCGTCTGGCGATGTCCCAGAATCGTATCCACCACCCGAGCTTCCGTCAACACCTGCTCCCTTGCGTTCCCGAAGATCTTGTGAACGTTCATCGCCGGGACGGTCTTCTATTGCTGGAGATTCCGTCTCTATATCTAGTGCTTGTTCATTAGATCATGATAATGTCAGCGAGTCTGGAACTCTAAATCGAAAATCTCGTACAGATTCAAAAGCGGATTCTAACAATCAAGGTGAACTTTCGATCACAATGCAAATGCTCAATGATAATTCAAACGATGCTGAACTAAAAGCAGCCATTAAATTCTTAGATGAAGTATGGAAAGAAGAAGAGACCAACGGAAAATCTGAGGAGAAAACACCCCCTCCTAAAAAGCCCAAATCTCCAAAAGCCGCTCAACGTGGTTCTGTAATGACCGAATCAATAACAGAAAGTGAGATGGAGACTACAGCTGCTTCTGAAGATTCTACCTATGGTGCCAGAGAAGAAGGTTTTGATAGGATGGAACCTGGCAGAGCCTCTAAAGGAAAGTGCCAGGCTTTCGAAGCGAAAATGGCGTCAATTGCCGCTAATCTTGATTTGAACAAACAGAAAGGGAAGCGCCCAGCTCCTCAGCCACCCCATTCTTCACCCCCTGAGCCTCCTAATGAACCGCTAAAATCACCCAGTGACTTGACGTCACAAACTCCTGATCCGACTTTCCGATTTGTGAAAGTAGGCATGATTCAAAACACTTCAAGGCCAACTTCTCCAGGTCCTGTTGAAGAAAATGGTTACGAGAAAGAGGCCGTAAATTCCCAACCAGAGAGCCGAGATCAAGATTCTCCCAAAAACTCTGCCAAAAATGGTGAAGCTAGAAAAAGCGGCCTGATGTCCTTTTTCTCTAAATTTCTGCGCAGAAGCAAGGACTCAGAAGGTAATGGGGATGTGATCACGGTGACAGCAATGGAAGATACAATAAGGTTCGTGGACAAGAATGCTTCAGCTGATGAAACAGATTCTGTTGCGGAATCCTCAACTGATGACATCGAAACTGATACAATCTCTGCAATCTCATACAAGGGAAGTAACCCTGTGAAACAAAAAATTTCACCCACACCCATGAAATATGATATAAGTGATATTATGGAGGAAATTTACGGCAAAAATGATGAACAACCAGAAGATCCCATTTCAGAAGCTGAAAATTATGGGGTTTCTGGGAATGAAATACCTGCTTTAATGTCAAAATCTGTTAATTTTGAGGACAACAAAATTCCTGAGATAATGTCAATGAGTCTAACATCATTACCCTCATCAAATCCAACTCACCCAAAGATCACGCGTAAAGAAGAAAATGCAAAGGCTGGATCTGCTTCTCCAAAACGAAGTGGTGAAGGCAGCCGTAAAGAAATCTGTGCTGTTGAAAATTATAAACAAGGTCAAAAGTCTCCTGATATTTCTCAAGTTCGTAGACGTGTCAGAAGTCCAACAAAACGAGAAGCTCCCCGACCTGTCACAGCTCCCAGAGGTTTAGATACAAAAAATCCTCTTTTTGCAAAGGAATTAGAACTGCGGTTAAGCAAAGGGGGAATGGATGGCAAAATTAACAAGGTGCTTAAGTCGGCTCAGTCAGATGTGAAGAAACTACCTGCACCGGAACCACCGATGTCTCCAAAATCACCAACACCTTCTTTTCAAGAGCAGAAAAAAGACAGTCCCCATGACGATAGACCTGTACACAATCCTCCTGCTCCACCTGCTTCAACAACAACAACAAATTCTACAGCAGCTGCCGCTCAAGATCAGGAACTGTATCTTCCACCATGGGAATCACGAGTTTGTGAGAAAATCGAGCTACCATGCCAGAAAGGTCGGAAAAGTATTCTTGGAAGGATAAGCGGGCCCAGAAAGTCTCGCCCTCCAGCTCCTCCCCCTCCAGGTCCGGGTAAAGCTTCCGTAAAACGAGCGAAGTCGATAACGGAATCTTCTTTAGCTGCTGATGTTAAAAAGATTGACCGCTCAGATATCTCTGGACCCATAGTAAGTATTTTAATCTTTTCTTTACATAATTGCGGGTCGTTGGGCCAGAGCTTCCTGATGCCCTGGTGCTCTCTGAGCTGAGGGGTATCAGAATGTAGATATTTTTGGGGGTGTTCTTTCATATTTTTATTTTCGCCCTGTCCTGTACTTGTCCTGCCTTGTATGTGGGCTGTTTCATGTAGGTGAAATACCCTTAAGCACGGCGTTAAACACCAAATAAACAAACAAACAAATATCTTACTATAATTCTTGGGCACATGTCATGGCTCTGTGTTTAGCTTGTCCTAATAGCTGACAATCTCCATCTATTACTATAAAGTAAACTGTTTCAACAGTACTTATCTTAAAGTTTGTTAGTTTGCTCTCAACCTTAAATGACTAAAGGTGCAGCCATATTATAGAGGTTGTCACAATATCAGGAAATGCTTTTAACAATCCTTTGTGTTAAAATATCATAGATAATTTTAACAAAAGTTTTCACAGTATCCTCCCCCTGCTTTTGATATAATTTTGTATGATGGTCACAAAGTATTTTTCTTTCTACCACACGACAATGCACCATATAGATGAAATAGCGTTGAGTATGACATAAGAATATTTCTCTTGCAAAGACACTTCTAAAAACCAATTTGATTATATGGCCAAAAAAAGTATTTTTGTCTCACTTGGAGTTGAGATGACAGCATGTGCTGTCTAAATGTACATGTAATACTGTTTTGTAATTTCTGCAAACCATTGTATATGGGGATAAACTTGTCTGAAATATTCTATTCTATTTTATAACACTTATAAATCTATCAATCTATTATTTATTACTTTTGCAGTTGATTCAAGGTATGACAAATTCAACAACGACAAATAAGCCTTTTAACAGACGAAATACCATCTCTCTGGGGGATGACAGCTCATATGCTTCAGGTGAGTCAAATACACTTGTTCGGAATAAGTTTTGGTGTATAGGCAGAAAAGATATTATATAGCAGTATCAAGGAAAACCATTGTTGTGTTCTGTTATTTCTAAATAAGGGTGTTAGGGTGTTACCATGTCAAAACTTCTTTTGTTTATTGGACTTGAGACACTGTCACCCAAAATTAGGTTTTATCAACAAATTCATATTTCAAAAATTTTAACAGTTTATTTTTTAACTAAAACAATACCGTTGAAATAAATAAAATATCTAATGACTATTTAGCTTGCTCAAGATCAAAGTAAATCTTTAATGATTTGAATTTAAAGTAGAGAGGGCGGAACAAGCACTTATAAAACATATTAAAACAACTCCACACATTCACACATCTCTATAACATGCGTGATACAGATAATTGGCTGATGTTGGAAAGGCTGGCATATCATCATTATTGAAAAGCGTGACTTTTAAAGTAGCTTTTCATGTCATACATGTAACTACATGTAGGTCTGGCTGCACAGAAAAGGTTATGTCCCTTTTCATGCGGAGTCTGAATTAAAAAAAATAATAGGATAAGGAGAGTTACAATTGGTTTGCCCACGGTTAGACATGGTAGGGTGTATATGTACAATGTGAATCAGACTGGGTATGGTGCCTTAAGTCTCCAGTGAAATAAGGATTTAGATGAAGTAATGTCTACAAGGCTGTTTTTCAGAAGCTTCCAGATGCCCCTAGAGCAAAGGGGCATCGGGAATCCAATTGGTTGTGGTGTCCTTTTCCTTCTTCTGTCCTTCTTCTGTTCTTGTTGTGATGTTGCCAGTGACGTCAAGGGTGCTTACATTGGCCCATTCATCCGACAAGCCGTCAATCCACAAAATAATCTGACATAGGGTTAAACCCCAAACAATCAATAAATCAATCAAGTCTCGTAACAGTGAGGTCACAGGTATATTGTACAGCTATTCATCAAATACTTTTAACTGTTTTAATTGGAAAACAGTCGTCGTTTTTTTCTGTTTGAATTGTTAAATGGAAAAGATGGATTTCTTTTTTTTTGTTTTTTTTTGTTATTTTTTTTTTTGTTTTTTTAAAACAAGCATTGTTATTTTAGTCAGATAATTAAAATAATTATCATATCTCCTATGATTGTATTATTCCAGGTGGTTCCAGCTCTCAGGACAGTGGCTCTGGTTCCATTGGTAGCAAGAGAAGTTATGATGACCCACCGGAACCACCCTTGCTTTCACCGCTCGGGTCCTTGGAGAACCTGTATGAGCCGATTGGCCCTCGCAGTCAGTCAATGAGCGTGAGTCTAGAAGGATATCTAGAACCTGTTGTAGCATCCGCAGGAGAGCAAGGAATCACTGTGTCATCACAACAACAACAGCAGCAATCACAGCAACAGCAAGTAGAGCCACAAGAGCCAATCGAGTCTGAAGATCCACCAAAGAAAGTGCTAAGTTTAAAAGAAGAAAGAGAACAATTTCTTATGTCCCAGCCTATTTATGAAGAGATTCCAAACGGTGACGTGAGGCGAGAAGAGCTCTATCCTGAAATTAACATTAAGCCAAAGAAGAAAAAACCTGAATTGCAAAAACAGATTTCATCGCCAACGACTGTCATTGAAATCGCTGAGGTTCATCCCATACCACAAGAATCAGAAAAACCAAAAGAACAATCTCCTTCCCAGCCCTCTTCTCGAGAAGGAACACCAAAACCAGCCATAAGGAGTCAGACACTGCCTCGTCCTGCGCCGCGATCAAAATGCAGCGACAAGCTAAGTCCTGATGGAATAGCCACTACTCCAGCACCTTTCCCGGCAGTTGGCCCCCCACCTGCAACTGGACCACCTGGGCAGGGTCGCCCGCGCCCAGTTCCACGCAGAAAACCACAGATTCTTGCCAAGCCTGCCACCGCGAGAAAATCAACAGTTGAACAATACGTTGCGATGAACAGACCAGGTTCTTCCACCAGAACATTCTCCCTTGAATCTCTGAGAGAAAATTTTAACAAAATCACCGAATCGAATTTTGAATCTTTACAAGACATTTTGAAACACACAGAGTCAGATTTATTGGATAATAATCCGGTTGTCAAGGGGACACTGAGATGGACAACCTTTAGATTGTGTAAAGATTCGCCTCTTTTCACATCAAATAAATGTGTAGTGTATCAGGCTACGCTACCCGAGCTCAAATCGGATTCCACAGTTTTCCAACTCATGGTAAGCGGACATGTTATAATGTATCTATGAGGCATTCACATACTTGGGATGGTATTAACAAAAAAAACTTCAGTATCAATGGCAACTTCTTAATATATTGGTCACAATTCACAAAATTGACTACTGCTTAGCTTAATCAACTTTAGCTTCATAACAATCTCTGAAATGCAGGGGTTTCTTTAGTGGGTGTTTACTAGTGACCTGTAGCACTCTACTTGGGGGGAAAAATGAAATGGGTCGATGCCTACTTTTTTACTTTGGTCTTTTTGTGGCAACATATTGTGTTTTATTTATTGTGATGGTAACCTCCTACTTGTCAGCGGTAGCCTCCTACCCTAAAATATTAGGAAACCCCTGGAATGAAATGGAAATGGTGTAACCAATTCATTAAGTAGTTGCCATCCATGTGCAAGTACGCCGTCATATAGCCCAGGTAAAATACCCCTGAGCACGGCGTTAAACCCCAATCAAACAAATCCATATGGAAGTTATTATTATTAATGACTTAATATAGTTATTTGTTTTCTTTATATAAAGTGCAACAGTAAGAACAGCTATGGCTAAAGTAATATTAAAATTATAAATTGTTCACTTGGCAGTTCTTGTTGTCACTACTAGATTTTCTTGCAGGCAGAAAAAGCTACTTCAAATTTTCTCACCACTCATTTTCCTACTCATAATAACTTTTTATTTTTGTAAAAAATTTACAATAGCAACTCAAAAAAGAAATACAAATAATTTGTTGACCTGAAAACTTTAACTTTAGGGAAAAAATTTGAGGCAACAGGACAAAATATCACTTTCTGTGCAATGAAACAAGTTAAACAGAATTGTTTTTTCCAACCCTGCAGATAATTTTATTTTATGATGAATAAAAAAATGTCTATTTAAAAGGCAGTGTGATGATAAATACGTAGACAAAATGTGCAACCAAGTCGGGACATACCCTGTGCATGGTAGAATAATAATAATAGCAAAAAACACAATGCTTTCAATGGTGATCTGACAGTCATTCTGTATCCCTATCAAGAAAGCTATGCCACCGATAAAAAGTGCCTCTGTCTTTTTATCCCCTGCCAAACAAAGGTTGCAGGGGATATAGAAATGGGCTCCATCTGTCCGTCCGTATGTCACACTTTGTTTCTGGACCATTACTATAAAACCACTCAGAATATCATTACGACAGTTGGTACCCATATCAAGCAAATAGTGAACTGGTGCCTTTTGCTATTTTTACGTTTCTACAGCTCATACCTAATTTGCATGTTGCAATCTTAAAGGTCAAATGTTAATATGTGCAATACCTCTAGTTTTCGGAGCCTATCTAGAGAACCATACAATATTTTTTTACCAAACTTTATATTTGCTTCAATCAGGTACTTAGGTAGTGCCTTTTTTATTTTTACGTTTCTACCGCACATACCTAATTTGTATATTGCAAACTTTAATAAAGGTCAAATATTAATATGTGCAATACCTCTGGTTTCCGGAGTCTGTCGAGAGAATAGTACAATATTTTTTTACCAAACTTCATTTTTGCTTCAATAAGGTATCTAGGTTGTGCCTTTTGGTATTTTTACTCCTACAAAGAAGTGCTCCAAATGTCCGTCCGTCAGTCTGTCTGATTTTCAGCCTGTCACACTTTGGTTTCCATAGCATTTCTCGAAAACTGTTTAATATTTTTTCACCTAACTTTATATTTAATTCATGTAGGTACTTCAGTTGTGCTTTTTGCTATTTTTATGTTTGTGCGGAGTAAACATGGGCAGGGGATATAGATGACTTTGTCTTATTGTTTTATTTTTTAATTTGTGATTTTCTGAACTTAGAAACCGCTCTTCCAAAGTAATGAAAAGTAAAATAAATCAGTACCTAACCGTTTGATACAATAGGCCTGATAATTCTTTTCTTTAAATATACACATTTAAATATACACATTATTAGATTTCATAATGCCAAAGACTTCTGTAACAAAACATGGACAATATTAAGAACATTTCCTGACAGTTAATTATCAAAGCTTTATTTTCCCACCCATTGTTGCTATTGTTCTATTTTTCAGAGTTTGCCCAAAGGCTTGACTGCTAACAGATATGAAGCAGAAAAACCAGAAAACCAACCCAAAAATAGGTTCCAAGGAATTGTGGCTTGTAAGAGTTTTAAACAAAAATATATACAAATACTATTGTGTTATTAGTGACATCAGGCCTTATTTTTTCACGCGAACGGTCGTTCAGGTTACGTAGAGGTTATGCAAAAAATAAATCACGCGAACGGTCGCCGTTCGCCCAAAATTATTCCGTCGTGCAATATAAAAAAAGCTGCTGAACATCTGCTGAACAGCCTCCGTAAACTTTGTTTTGACAATTGTTAGATAAAGCTGGTGGGCCTAGTGTACATACAGTGTGAACAGAACACTTTGTAAGACTATAAATCGGCTGACCATTCCAAAACACATGGCAAAGGTCACACACATCCTGTCTCAGTCTGGCTGCCAATAATCACGTGACAATGAGTGACAGCTCAAGTCAACACAGACATAGGCTCCATTTTATATAGTGATATGCTTTCAATTGAAGCAAATTATGCGCTCGTCAATCGGCGAATTACACAAATTTCCAAGGAATATGTAAAGATTAAACATTTTGACAC